>JABSTQ010004434.1:0-36731 GCA_013358835.2 Ixodes persulcatus | reverse complement strand
GGGCTGTAGGGCTTAGAGCTAGTGGCCCAATCCGTCTGCTCTTTCGTTGCCTAAGATCCCATATGGCTAGGCACCCAGCAGAATTTTATGTCTCGGCCAAGCCGCAGACCACATTGTACCTTAGATCAGACAAGTTGTGCCAGTCTATTTTTACTTCCCTTCGTTGAGCAAAGTGTAATGAGCACACTTTGGGAATCCACGAATAAAATCGCTTTCATCGTCTTGCTGGTGAGAATATACTCCAAGGCCATCAACACCGCATAGAGCTCTGCCGTGTAAATACTTGCACAGTCCTTGAGACGCTGAACCTTACTGAATCTTTCAGAGTAAACTGCTGATCCTACAAAATGCAATGATTTGGCACCATCGGTATAAAATTGGGAGTAGTTACCATACTTCTTCTGCACCTCAAGGAATTCCTGCTGAATCACTACTGGAGGGATGTTATGTTTGTTAAATCTAGTAAAATACCAATCACAAAAGACGGGCAACGTACTCCACGGAGCTTCATTTTCACCCTTCTGCAAAAGGTCGGTCTCGTCAAGGGTGAGGTCAAGAGATGTACAAATGCCCTCAAGGCGAAGGCTTAAAGGCGGTACAACCCTGGGCTTATGTTCGAACAGACGAGCAAACCGAGAATGTTGCAAAGCACCATAAGTTGGGTGATTTGGATAGGAAAGAATTTTGGAAGCATAAGTCGCAGCAAGATACCGTCGTCTGTGCCTAAGTGACATCTGATTAGATTCAGCGTACAAGCTGGGAATGGGCGATGTGCGGAAGGCACCTGTAGCGAGCCTTAAACCAAGATGATGCACAGGATCCAGCATTTTGAGTGCAGAAGGCCTCGCTGAGTCGTAAACTATAGCACCATAGTCCAGACGTGACCGGATAAGGGAGTTGTATAGGCGTAGCAGACATATTCTATCCGATCCCCATGACTTGTGCGCTAAGACTTTAAGAATATTGGCTGATTTAAGGCACTTCTTTTTCAGGACCTTCAGGTGGCAAACGAAGTTTAACTTCTTATCAAACGTTATGCCCAAAAATTTATGCTCTGTTTTTACACTAATAGGAACCCTGTTTAACGTCAGTTCTGGATCTAGAAACAGCCCCCGACGCAGAGAAAATGGCACACAGATAGTCTTCTCAGGCGAAAACTTAAACCCATTTTCGTCAGCCCATTTACTGATTTTGTTGATGGTAAGCTGCAGTTGCCGCTCACAGCTAGACAAATTACAAGAAGAAGCCGAAATGTGAATATCATCCACGTAGAGGGAGTATAAAACGGAAGGTGGAATTACCTTTGACAACGAGTTAATCTTTACAGCAAACAAGGTGACACTCAATACACCTCCTTGCGGCACACCGTTTTCCTGGACGTACTGGTCGGATAGTGTGGTGCCAAGTCGAACTTGAAAGGAGCGACCTGTGAGAAAACTACTTATACACCGCAACATGCGACCACGCACACCAGAGGCATACAAATCGTGAAGGATACCATACCGCCATGTCGTATCATATGCTTTCTCCAGGTCGAAGAAAACAGAGACACAATGTTGCCTATTTACGAAAGCTTCATGTATGGTTGTTTCCAGACGGACTATGTGGTCCAAAGTAGACCGCCCTTCTCGAAAGCCACATTGGTTATTAGCGAAAAAGTGGTTATGCTCCAAAATATATATTAACCGCCTATTAATGAGGCGTTCGAAGGTTTTGCCAAGGCAACTCGTTAACGCGATTGGACGATAACTACGTGGATCCGCAGGGTCCTTCCCAGCTTTCAGCAAAGGAATTACATGCGCCTGTTTCCAGATTTGAGGAAAGTAAGCTGCTTCCCACAGATAGTTGAAAAAACCTAGTAGTGTGTTCAGTGATTCTGGAGACAAATGACGGAGCATTTCATAGTGGATCCCATCAGGGCCCGGAGCCGACTTTTTCTTGGAGCCCAGAGCCACCTCTAGTTCTTGCATTGTGAAAGGAGTGTTGTATGGCTCAGAGCTGCAACCGGACATGGGTATACGGTGACACTCAGCACTTGCTTTAAAACGTTTAAATTCCGTCCGATAATTTCGGGAGCTAGAAACATTCTCAAAGTGCTCTCCAAGCACATTAGCAACATCTTTCAGCGAATTAGCAGGGGAGCTAAATAGAGGAATGACAAAGCAACGGTAATCCCCTTTGATTTTTTTGTATCTATCCCAAACTTCCTTTTCCGAGACAAAACTATTTAGGGAGGAAATGTACTTGGTCCAGGACTTCCATTTAGCTTTTCTCCTAGTCCATCGGGCCTTTGCTCTTAGTCTTTTAAATTCTATCCTATTGGTAGAAGTAGGGTACCTTCGAAAGGTATCCCATGCCCTATGCTGCTTTTTCCTTGTGGTGGCACAGTCTTCATTCCACCAAGGCCTACACCTCTTGGGTAAATTTTCAGAGGTGCGAGGAATGGCGTCTTGGGCGGCACTTATGATTTGCTCCGTAACATACACTGTCGCTTCTTCGGGTGACAAACTCGCTAGAACTGTTGGGTCAAGCACTGCATCAAGTTTAAAAAGTGCCCAGTCGGCTTTGTCCAGTTTCCACCTAGGGGTTCGTTTTAAAATAGTCGGCAGAGGAACGAGGCTTTCAATTACAACCGGGAAATGATCACTCCCGAAAGGATTGTTTAAAACATTCCAAGAAAAACAGGGAAGTAATGATGGTGATGAAATGGAGAGGTCGATGGATGTGAAGCAATTATGAGTGGAACTATAAAATGTTGGTTCTTTCTTATTTAAAAGACAGACGTCCGAGGACAGTAAAAATCTTTCTACAACAGCACCACGAGAGTCAAGGCGCTTACTGCCCCACATGGGACTGTGAGCGTTAAAATCACCACATATTAAAAAAGGCGTTGGAAGTTGCTGAACCAATCCTTGAAGTTCATGAAGATGCAGTTGACGATGAGGTGGTAAATACAAGGACACAACCGTAATGAGACGATCAGCGAGAACACGTACCGCGACTGCTTCTAGTGATGTACGCAGAGGAACTTCCACACACGCTATGCCACTCCGTACAACGATGGCAACGCCACCAGAAGAGTGGTCTGAATCCCTGTCCTTTCTAAAAACGCGGTGACGATTAAAAACGTTAGTATGGGTGTTGTTAAGATATGTCTCCTGCAAGCACACAGCAATGGGCTGTAGCTCATCCAGAAAGAAATGAATGTCATCAATATTTTGCAGGAGACTTCTACAATTCCACTGTATAAAACTATATGTATTCATGTTAAAATGACTTAAAGTAACAACAAACCAAAAAAGAAAACCTGCCCTAGGTGTCCTGGGGCGGTTTGGGTGGGGTTACTCGCGGATTAAGCTTTTTCTGGGATGACTTTTTAAGCCTGGCGTCCTCAGGTGGGACTGAACGAGGCGGAGGAGGTTCGCCAAGTTCCATCCGCTCCTCCTCAGGCTGAACGGCTGAGGGAGCAGCTGGTACGGGCACCTCCTTAGATGTGGAGGCCTCTCCTAAAGTCTTAAAACGAAACACACCCTCCTTCGTCCTGGGAGGGGTCCGAGTAACCAAGGCAGGCGCATCGTTCGATGGCCTGTCCTTTGGAATAGAAGAGGCACCAGTGCCTTCTCCCTGAGGCGGGTGTTGCCGCCTCTCCTCTTGTCTCCCCTCCATTAGCACAGAGGCATCCCTTGCCCCTGCACCATCTGGAGGCCCCTGTGGTTTCTTTGGTTCCAACGACAAACGGGGTCGTGGAGCGAATCTTTGTGAGGCAGGGGGAGGTGGTGGAATCACCAGGTCATTAGGACAGACCTGGGTTCCTACCGAAGACTTTGATGGCACACCCCCTGCACGTGCCACCAAAGAGTAAGGCCCCTTCTGCAGGAAGGAGAACCGCTTCCTGGCTTCGGGGAACGAAATGTTCTCTTTTACTTTGAGTGTTATAATTTCTTTTTCTTCCTTCCATTTCTTGCAAGATCGAGAATAAGCAGGGTGAGGTTCAGAGCAATTGATGCAGCAAGGTGGATTTGAGCAATTCTCTGCAGGGTGATCATTCTTGCCACACCTGGCACATGTTGTCTTTCCACGGCAGCTCTGAGCGCTATGGCCATACCTCTGGCAGTGAAAGCAACGCTGAGGGTTTGGCACATACGGCCGTACTCTACAGTTCAGATATCCTGCCTTGACCGATTCTGGGAGCGCTCTCAGCTCGAAAGTGAGAATAACATGCTTTGTCTTAATCTCTTGACCGTCCCGGCGAAAAGAAATTCGTTTGGCAGCTATAACTCCTTGGTCACGCAGGCCATCGACAATTTCATCTTCGGGGGATTCTAGAAGGTCATCTTCTGATATTACACCTTTAATAGTGTTCAGGGTGCGGTGGGGTGATACAGTAACCCTGTAGTCAGAAACCAAGTTAAGTGCCAGCAGGTCTGAGCTTTGTTTAGAGGTTACAACTTCAATGAGGAGATCTCCAGATGGCATTTTTTTCGCTTTAAAATTCTTTCCGATCACAGATTCAAGGGTTTTTGAAACAAGGAAAGGGGATAGCTTCGATAAGGGTTTTTCCGTTTCCGAGTGCATGACGAGAAATCGAGGGAACTTCTCCATGGGTGCAAATGCTTCTCTAACGTGTACTTCGGTCCGGACCCTTTTCAGGGTCCGATCAGGTTTTTCGTTTAGTTTGGAACCCATAAGAAATGGGAAGGCATTCGGCATCTGTAGCGCACCACCCACCACGGAGCCCAACATGGGGATAGGTAATGCGCCATAGCAATAAAGTTTTTGCTGACGACATTACGCTATCAGTGCTGCCAAGACACTATAACCTAGTGTGGGTCCAGACAAGGGGTCTATCGCCACCCAAGGTTAGCCCTTGCCGCCAAAGATGGTGAATATGAATGAAGGAAGAGTAGAGAAAAGAGAAAGATAGGAGGAGATAGTAGAAGATATGGCGATTGACTGAATCATCCTGGTCGGGCCAAGCCAGGACACCCGTCTACGGGAAGCGGAGGCCGAAGTGGTGTGTTGCCTCATCCGGGGGGCCCCGAAGGGTCCAAACCTACCCCGGGTTCGGCTCAACCACCAGGATGCCCTTTTCCCCGGACACGGGAAAGCCACGCACAGCCAGACGTGGGTGGGTCTTAGCCACTTTTTTCTCAGGGTCTGTGGTGTCGCCGATGTGGCTGGGGTCCGTGGTGACGCTACTCACCAAGCACCTAGCACCTAAGGTGCAGGCGCCCCCTGCGGGGCTCGGGGTCCGTGGAGACGCCACTCTCCAAACACCTGCTTTCACAGGTGCCCCCTGCGGGGGGCTGGGAACAGGGACTCAAGCGACTACGGTGGTTATACGCAGTGTCAGTGGCGGCATGGTGCACGCTTGTGGTGAAGTTGAACTCCATGTGACCGTGGCGCAGATGGAGATTCGGACAAACTTTCTTGTGATCGAGGGTCTTCCCTCTCAAGTGCTACGTCGGTTGCCGTTCTACCGATCAACAAATATGGTGATCGATTTCCCGAGGCGATTGGTTGTCCTTCAGGGACCTCACGTGAGGCTCTGTCTTGAGAACGATCACCCCATGAACGCCCCCGTCAACGCCTACTGCCTTGACAAGGTCAGGCCACCTCCTCGCACCGAAACTATCCTCGCAGTTGGCATAGCTGCCACAGGCTCTTACCTAGTGGAACCCCCTAACAGGGACTTCAAAAACCCCTCGCGTCACTGTGGCTCAGACTCTGACATGTGTCAATGATGGTCTGGCATTCGTTCGTGCCGCCAACCCATCCCCTTACCTGATCGTCATGCCTCGTGGTGCAGCCGTCAGAAGGGCAACGGCCTCCACGATACTGCCCTATGCACAAGAGCGGCCCAGGCTCCAAGCCACGGCTCTGGAGAGGTGGAAATCGGCACCGACATTCTGTCGGAGGAGCGGCAACAAGTTGAACACCTGCTCGGGAATTACGCCTATCTCTTTTCCCACACCGAGAGCACCATGGGACGGACCAGGTTGGTGGAGCACGAAATCGACACGACGTCCAGACCTGTACGTCAGAACCCGTATCGAAGCTCGACCTTCGAGCATAACACCATCAGCGAACAGGTTAGAGCACTGCACGGGCCCGGGCCAGCCCGAAAGCCCGAGCCCGGCCCGGCCCGCGGGCCGGGCTCGGGCCGGGTAGCACGCCTTTTTCTCGGGCCCGGGCCGGGCTCGGGCTCGAACAAAATATATTTCGGGCCGTGCCGGCCCGGGCCGGCACGGGTTCTGGCTGGGCAGCCGTTCACCACAAAATCTAAATTGTTGATAACAAAAAAGTGTGGTGATTGATCTTTTAGGTTCAATGAAAACAAACAAGCGAAATGTAAAATCACTACGGCGCCGTTCAAAAAAGAAAAGACGTCTTGCTTTTGGAAGGCCTTTACGTGGATAAAAGGAAACGTATGGATCCACCATCATAGTGGCTAAGTGCGCTCAAGAAAACCAGGGCACTACAGTCGCAAGGTGCAACATGAGTGTCTTTTTCCTCTGCCTTTCACACACAAAAAACAACAAAAAAACGTGAGCTGGACTTTGCACTTTGTGCAGGGGGCCTTACTATTCCACCAAAAACAAGCTACCGTATTTTCCGGATCATAGTCCGCTGACTATACAGTAAAACCTCGTTAATTCGGATCTCAGGGGACCGGCAAAAATGTCCGAATTATCCGAAAGTCGAAATATCGAAAGGACAAAAAACTGTGCGAAAACGTTTCCCTGTGACATACCTTTATTTTGAGAATAAATCTGTTATTACCGCCTGCTTTCTGGACGACACTTCGGCGGAGACGGCAACTTTCCTTAGCGCGGTCGAGTGCTCTACCGCACTCGCAGTGTCGGAGCTACGCATCTTGTGCGCTGATGATTTAGCACTGCAAGGCCTCTTCTAGTTTCGGGTGCACCAACTTCCACGGCCACTTTTTTTTTCGCGTTGAACTTCTCGCTCTCGGAAGCCCGCAGGATATCGGCCTCAACTTTTACGTACGTGGCCAAACTGCTTCTCTTGACGTCGTAACTTTTCATCACTTGTCGAGAGACGCCGTCCTTCAAGGCCCTCAGTATTTCCACTTTCGTCGCTAAATTCTTAGCAACGGAAAACGAGTAGCACAACCGACCAATATTCGGAGCGGCAAAATCGCAACACCCGGCGCTATTTTTCTTGAGCGCGCCGATAGCGAGAGTTTTAGTCACGTTGCATTTTTCAACGCGGCGGTGGCCGGCGCAAAATTGAGGGATAAGATAGCTGTTAAAATGGCGGGCTTTAGGATCCCCGCGTTGAGGCATGAAACGTGACGGTCACTCTCGCTATCGGCGCGCTCGGGAACAATAGCCCCGCGTGTTGCGATTTTCCCATTCCGGTCGTCGGTCACTTGGGCTACTCTTTTTCCGTTGCAGCCACATCGGTTGCAGCTATGCTTCTGCCGCTTCGATGGCTTCGATGCCAGGAGAGTAGCGCGCTGAAGCACGGCAATGCAGAGCGCAAAACTGGTGCGAAAGACGGAGAACCGGAAGAGCGAAGAACCATGGGAAAACCGGAAAAACTACGTGTGCACCTCGGATGGAGAGCGGTCATACCCATTGGAACGGATGGTTAGCTAGCGCCGCCTGCCGAATTCGTCCGAATTAACCATAGCACGCGTGTTCTCTCCGAATTAATGAGCGTTTGCTGCCCTTGACTAATACATACGTTTCACGGGACCGGATCGGCTGTTCAAATTATCCGAATTTCCGAATTAGCGGGGGTTGAATTAACGAGGTTTTACTGTACATGTTTAAAGGTTGAAATTTTGGGCAGTGCGCACTATCTACGCGTGCGGACTATACAGGATTTTTTGTTTTTCAATATCATTGATTATACCGAGACGTGACAGATTTCGTGAATGAAAGAGTATGTTAATGATGATTTATGTATATTATAGGCTTCTTTGTGAGTTAAAAAAGCATGCATTTATCAAGGGGTGCCGTCCATGAGAAGATTTTCGTGTCGACATAAGCACCAGGTGCGGATTACGCGCCGGGTGCGGGCTATCGAAGCAAAACCTTTAATTTTTGACCCCAAGTTTGTCCCTGTGGACTATACACCGGGTGCGGACTATAGTCCGGAAAATACGGTAACTACCATAGATAATTTTATGCATATACAGCCTTTTGAAGATGCACTAGCGTTATTTTAATTGTTTCTTCACACAGACATGTAGAGATGAATGTTTTCTGCGAAACGATTCGAACAACGAAATGTCCAATATTTCCTCAAGAAATGCATAAAGTAAATAAAATATTTCCCACTTTTTTCACAAAATAACTTATGAAGTGCATATTTCGCCCACATTCTCGAAAATACATCGTGAAAATCAAAATACTTATCGTGCTAAAAAAACTAGGTTCAAGTGTAAGATAAAGGTAAATCAAATATGCTTGCTTTATGCCTAGACAGTTTATAGATAAAAGCCTGCAAACTTTTTCGTGCTCATATATATAATCTGTCGGGCTCGGGCCGGGCTCAGGCTTCATGTTAAAAATGTTTTTGTCGGGCTCTGGCCGGGCTTAAGCTTCTGTCTACAAAATATGCCGGGCCCGGGCCGGGCGCGGGCAGTGTCTTTTTCGGGCCGGGTCGGGCCGGGCCAAGAAATTAAATATTCTATCGGGCTCGGGCTGGGCTCGGGCCGTGCCTTTACCGGGCCGGGTCGGGCCGGGCCTAGGAATTCCGGCCCGTGCAGTGCTCTAGAACAGGTCGCCAGGATGCTGCAGGAAGGAGTAATCCGGGAATCCTCAAGCTTCAGGTCTTCGCCAGTCATCCTCGTACGCAAGCGCGACAGTTTGTGGAGGTTTTGCATTGACTTCCGGAGAATAAACGCCATGACACGCAAGGATGTCCACCCTCTGCCTCGAATCGATGACACTATCGACCGAGTTCAAGAATCCTGATACTTCATCAGCCTGGATCTGGCATCAGGGTACTGGCAAGTGCCAGTCAAAGAAGAAGTCAGAGAGAAGACTGCCTTTGCTACGCACAGGGGATTGTATGAGTTCAATGTGGTGCCCTTTGGCCTTTGTAATGCTCCCGCCACATTCCAGCGAATGATGAACAAGGTACTCTCATGTCAGCTTTGAAAGGCTTGCCTGACGTACCTAGACAACATAATTGTCTTCTCACCCACGCTGGCCGAGCACCTAAAGGATCTACAGGACATCTTCCAAGCCTTGGACACAGCAGGTCTACAACTTCAGGCTCGGGAGTGCCACGTGGCCGCCACCAGCATCCGCTACTTGGCTCATGTGCTGGATGGGGAGACCATCAGACCAGATCCGAAAAACATATGTGTCGTCAAAAAGAGCAGCTTACCCACAAATGCAAAAGAGGTGAGAAGCTTTCTGGGATTGTGCAATTACTATCGAAGATTTGTAAAGGACTTTGACAGTCTCGCCCGACCCTTGACGGAACTTACCAAAAAAGACATCCCCTGGATTTCGGACGAGGACTGTCAGCGAGCGTTTAGCATGCTGAAGGAGTGCCTTACCAGTGCCCCAGTTCTTCAGCTGTTTGACCCAGGCCTACCCGTCGAAATCCACACAGACGCTTGCGGCGACGGCATCGGCGCTGTACTTGTGCAAAGAAACGGGACAAGCGAACATGTCATCGGGTATGCCAGCCGCCATATAAACGCTGCTGAAAAGAACTACACCACAACAGAACAGGAATGCCTTGCTGTTGTGTACGCCACAAGACAATTCCGGTCCTACATTTTCGGCGCACCTTTTATGGTCGTCGCAGACCAGGCCAGTCTAACATGGCTTATGACAGTTCAGAATCCCAATGGTCACCTAATACGCCGGAGCTTGCTACTCCAAGAGTTGAACATCACGTTGGAACACCGCTCCAGAACGAAGAACGCCAACGCCGACGCTCTATCCCGAATCCTTTACGACCCGACTCCATCCAGTGAAAACACATTACCGCTGTTGGTGCTGACAAGAGGGGAGGAGGACATGGCAGCTCTCCAGGAGGCTGACCCGTTTCTGAAACCTATCCAAGAGCGTCTGTGGAACCCTGACGGAACAGCCACAAGGAGGGTCAAACGTGCGGCGCAGGCGTTTACTCTCATCGAGAATGTCCTGTACCGAAGGTGAGGTGAGAACAATGTTTATTTAAACCAAGGACAAACGCCAGTCCCCAAAGCGGGGGCCACGCCGGTCAGACACCACACAAAAGACAGCCCCCAGACATATTTGAGCGCGAGCCACCGCGAAATCCGTGCCCCGAATGGCGCGGGGCCAACAAGTTCAAAGAGAAACTCGGCACGCGCCACCCGAACCACAAACACCGCAGCGACTCGCGTCCGCAGGCCATCCCCCGCACAATGAATGAGCAGCGCGACCCCGGCCCAAGGGACCGACGCGGCGTGGTCGCTCTCAAGCGTGGCGTCTACGTCCTTGGCGGCGTGAAATGATGATGTGTTTCATTATAACGAGGACCCAAGTCCGCTCCGCCACACAAAGTCGAGGAGGGAAGTCAGGACCCTCGTCCGGCGCTCGGAGTCGCTGGCAGGATGCGCCCATTCTTGCATGGTCGTCGGAAGGTCTTCAGGAAGAAGAGTAGCCCAGGCTGCTTGACGCTGGGCAACCAGAGCTGCGCACTCCCAAATGAGATGGTGAAGTTTCGGGAGGGCATCTGGGTCTTTGCATCCCTGGCAGCGAGGGTCTGGTGGGACATAGTAAGGGTGAAGTTTACGTTGCCGGGTCAGCTCAAAGCGATAGACATGATGAGGCGTGACCGCTCCACCTGTCCTGATGCGTCGAAGCAGGACCATCTGGTGCCTACGGAACGTGTTTTCGGGTATTGGGAACTGTTCTGGGGTCCAAGAGGCGTCAAGTCGGCGTTTCCAGTCCCAACGGACGAGGCGAACAGCATCGACTGGGTCGTACACGTAGGCTTCGTCTTCGGGAAACTGGTCATCGTTGGGTGACATGGGAGGCACCGGTAAGGTCCGCTGAGAGGAGGGGAAATCTCTATGCAGCTCCTCAAATGCAGCCTTGTGGGCCTTCTCGTTGCCGTCAATGCCCGCATGTCCTGGAACCCAGCGTATGCTGACTCGGACTCTTCGATGGCGGTACAGGCGAAGTGCAGTGTCGTAAATAGCGGCGATTGTCGGACTTGATGTGAGTAGATGCGTTTTAAGCGCGTGAATCGTGTTCTGAGAGTCTGTGAACACCGTAAGCGTGCCGGGCTCTGGATTCCTGACCTCATACGTCTGGAGGGCGAGGAGGACGGCGCGGGCTTCGGCTTGTTCGGGCGATGAAAGGGTCATGTTGGCGTTTGCAACAACGATAGGATCACACTCTGCAGGATCATGGGACGGGAACACAGCAGCTGTCGCAGACCAACCGGATGTGTGCAGGGCAGCATCCGTATACGCGATGACCTGGGCAGGATCCTGAGTTAATGCGGTGACCTCGGCTTGGTGTTGACGGGCATAATGCTCGCGACGCTTGGCGTGGCACTTGGCATCCATATTTCACGGGACAGGCCGGGCATGTTGCGTGAGATCAATGAGATCCCATGGAGGCTTGGTAGGTGACAGGTCGTTTATGTTCGTTACAGCTACTCCAATGAAACGAGCAACTGCCCTTCCCTGGAGCGAATGCTCAAGTCGGGCCATGTGGATGTCGAGTTGCTGCTCTAGTGTCTCTCGAAGGTCGACGAGGTGCAGGCACTTGCGAAGCTCTGACGTTCGTGTGTGTCGAGGAAGTCCGAGGATGGTTCGGCGGGCCTCGTTATACAGCGTCGCAATCTTGTCGAAATGGACTCGTTTGAGGGAGTAGAAACGCGCCGCATAGGCCACCTTCGAAGCAAGGACGGACGTGACCAGAATCTTGGCGATATGTTCTCCCGCGCCGCCCAGACGCCGAGAGATGCGACGGATGAGGTGCAGGCCGTGTCTCCATTGCCGCGAAATAGATTCAACCCATTCGGCTGCTACTTGAGAGCTGTACCCAAAATTCACTCCAAGGATCTTTATGAAAGGCTCTTTGGTTATGTGACTACCGTCAAAAGTGAGCCCCAAGTCCAGGGTAGAATGCCCACGGCCGTACAACATGTACTTTGTTTTTTCCGAGGACGGAAACATGCCGACGCGGCGAAGGTGGGAGTGGATGGCATCTAGACCCGCTTGCAGCACTGTCTTCTGCGTCAAAACCGAGCCTTGGCATGTCCAGATGGTAATGTCGTCGGCGTAGGCAGTAGCTCGTAGGTTCGGAATACGATCTAGGGCCCAGAGCAGCGGCGCCATGACAATGTTAAATAATGTCGGTGACAATACTGCTCCTTGAGGGACTCCAATGTTGTTCTCCTTGGTAGTACTGCTACGCGCGTCAGGGCCGTAGCCCGACTTGACGAGGTATCGGCGGCCGGCCGGAAATGACCGGACAAAATCTAGTTGTTTCCCATCTAGACCCTGCTCGTACATCGAGGAGACAACGGCTTCGTGTGGGACCGTGTCGAAGGCCTTCTTGATGTCCACCGTTACCACGACCCGGACCTGCTGGCTGTTGGGGTACCAGTCAGCGACATCATGGTAAATCATAGCCAGACTATCGTGGGTACTCAAATTCTTGCGGAACCCCGTTTGTGTGGGATGAAAGATCTTGAGGTTTTCTGCTTGCCACTGAATGCGTGCAAGTACCATTCGTTCCATCAACTTTCCCATTATAGATGTAAGGGAGATTGGACGCAGGTTTTTCGGGTCGGTCGGTGGTTTGCCGGGTTTGGGGATGGGGGTAACCCATGACATCTTCCAATCCTCAGGGAGGTGACCCATGTGCCAGATGGAGTTGAACCAGTGAAGGATACCTTCCCTTGCGACACGAGGTGCATTACGAAGCATCGGGGCTGTAACTCCATCGGGCCCGGGAGCACTTCTAAGTTTGCACTGGGCGATCGCCGCATCAAGTTCTCACTCAGTGAATGGCTGGTTCCCAGGGTTTTCCGTGTCCACAATGTCTGCATACACGGGTCTATATACATCGGGGGATGGGAGATCGTCAGGTTGCGGGAAGAATGCTGAGCCAAGCTGATCCAGGATATCTTCCTCGGTGTCTGTCGAAAGCAGGGTCAGAAGAGGGACAGGGCTACACGACTTGCGCTTGCCATACATAGCATTAAAAGTTCGCCACACCTCGCCGAGCTTCGTAGTCCTGTCGAAGGACTCGCAATGGGCAATCCAGCGTGTGAGGCTGAGGGTCTGTGCGTATGTGCTAGCTTCCTTGGTGAGGAGGGTCACACGTTTCAGGTAGCAGCGCCGCTTGTGCCTCCGGTACTTGGTAAGCGCAGCCGTGCGACACAGCGATAGTAGATGCGTGTCCGGAGTGGGTGTATTCATATCCACCTGGCGGAAGTCAGTCGCAGACTTTGTAGCCGTCGTGAGAAAGGCCGAAATGTTAGCAGGGTTGATATCTTCAATGTTTTCTTCCATAAAGGCACGAAATTGATCCCATTTTATCGTCTTCGTAAGTCGCTTGATCATTTTGCGTTTGCCTGCATATAGTTTGAGCACTATGAGGAAATGCGTCGGGAAGCACAGTTCAGTCGGGAAGCACGCGTCGGGGAGCACAGTCCACGCGAGAAGGCGGGCGGTCGACGCGGGTGCGAAAGTGAGATCTATCACACTGTCCGACTGGCGTGCCGACGTGCCATAACGCGTTGCACAATCTAAATTATTGACGATCATTAGGTCGGTTAGTTCGAGGACAGTGCACAAGTCCTGTGCGAACGGGGTATGTGGCGCAGAACTCCACGATTCAAAGCGAGCGTTTAAAGGAGCTGTGCAACAATTTCAGGGCTTTGCTTAAATAATTGTGGAAGTTGATGCCTGACACTTCTGCAGTGAACTACAGAAAACAGATTTTGCCTGGATACCCTAGTTTTTATTTAAAAAAATGAGAAAGATCCAGGTTTTTGCCGCCTCTCAACTCGTACATCGTCTTCCGGGTCACGTGCGCAGTGACGTCACCTGAGTAGGCGCGGAGTTCCGGTGCCGACGCCTAAAGAGTGCGTCTGCTGCAGAGAAGTGTCGGTATTGATGTCGCTGGCCTGTAATAAGGCGGAGCCTCCTCAGGGGAGGGGCCTGTGGGGGTTCTGCGCTCGTTCTCGCACCCGCGGGCCGTCGCCGCCGTCGCCGCGCGAGGCAGCCGGGGCTCCGTACTCGTCGCTAGGCCTAAATTGTCATCGGGGGCTCCGTGGGTATATGAACGGGGCAGCGTCGTGCGCGCTCCAGCGGGCCGTCGCCGCACGAGGCAGCCGGGGCTCCGTACTCGTCGCGGCGTGAGCTTCTCCGTACACGCGCATGTCTGCCTGTCCGGGGTCCCTTCTACTAATCCTCCCACACCACTCACCCCCAAGAGGTTCTTCGCGCGGTAAACGATGGAACAGGAGCTTTTTAGCACGGACAAGAGGACTTTGTGGAGTCCGGTTAGGACACAGGAGAACAGAGAACCCGGTCGGCATTGCCGAGCGGCGGCGTTCGAAGTCGAGATCGACACGGCGGAAAACCAAACCAAGGCGCTCGTTCAGCTCCTCGTGCTAGCCGCTGACGCTGCTCGAGCTGACGGTTTTGTTGACCTCGGGTAGATGGCGCCACTAAAACACTGTATGTATAATAAACATTTTGTCAATGATACTACGTTTTTGAAGCATTTATGTTGTTGGGACGACAATATTTATGGAAAAAATACCCTTTATCGAGCAGGTATTTGCAGAATTTGCTATCTTTTTTTACAACTTCCTAAGTGAAGTCACGCCGCATGTTTCCCATGACGGCCGCTCGCGGCTGCAGTTCGGGGGATATTCTAATTTTTACCTCGCGATTACGCGGCGAAAACGCAACATTTCGATGAAAGGAGGTGTGTTTTCTGTCATTTGTGACAAGGTGAACAGTATCAAAAGCAGAAGATGCCAATTCTTTCAACGTTAAAATCGTTGCACAGCTCCTTTAAGTCTCCTTCAAATATTACATAGTCAGAGGGGTATTTATCGCGGAGCGCTTTGATCCATGAAAAGTCGTAAGCTGCGTGGAGGGCCCGAACGTATGTGGAGACGATCAAGAGGCGTTTAGCGGTTCCGTCGAGAGTGACGCGGACCGCCACTACCTCCTGCGTGGTGGTACACCAGTTCATCGTGTCTATCTTGGTATGCGAAACACCAGGACGGACATATATACTGGCCTGAGCACTAGTAAGGGGGGTTTGGCGTGAACGTGCCGCGTATTCTATCGTAGGGTTGTGGTGCCCTTCAAAACCAGACAATGTAATGTTCTTGGCGCGAGATCCCGGCAGTAAAAGAACGTCACAGGTATATTGTGGATCTGACAGGTGCATAAGGAGTTCGGCCTTTCTTGTTGCTAGCCCACGACAGTTCCACTGCAGGATCCGGGACGGAGCGTTATTCAGGAGTCTGGAAGCCATTACGGTTTTGGACCTGGATCGGCGGAGTTTGGGGGACGACCATGAACATTGCAGAGTGCTCCGCATGGGTCGCTGCCAGCATCTGTTGGAATTGTTGCAACTGCTGCTGCATTTGTTGCTGCATCTGTTGCTGCATTTGTTGCTGCTGCTGCTGCAATTGCTGCTGCATTTGGGCGAGTGCGGCATGAAGATATTCCTGTGTTACCGTCGTAGTGACGACGGAGGTGGCTGGTTGTTCAGGTCGAGTGGATTGGGAAACCGATACTGCTTTGCATGATTGCTGCACATCGTGGGTCGTGGGTTGTTGTTGCTGTGATGCACATTGCTGCGGTTTCCTGACTGCTTCTTTTTCTTTGAGGCGCCTTTGAAGTTCGGTTTCCCCGAGTGCTCGGCGCTTCTCTGCTTCTACTTCGTTCATCCTAATTTCAGCGTGCTTATTTGCCATTTTTTTTGCGTGAACTTCAAGATCTTGAATTCATTACGCACTTTTCTTGCGGGCTTCGCCGATAGACCGCAGTTCTTCCATCCAAGCCTGCGCCTCAGTGTCGCTGTCCGCATAATAACCTGTCTTGAGCATTTTGTACACCGCTTGGGCATACGTTCCAGCTTGTTGCTGCAGTCTCGGCGTCTTAGGTTGGCGGCGTGCCAGTGGGGAGCGTTGGCGCTTTTGGAATCCCGCGGACTCGTCTCGCCGATTCGCGTTGTTCAAGAGTTGACCTGACACTGATACATCACGCCTTGTTCTGCTCTTACTTGTAACTCTCGGCTTGTTTTTCGGTATCTCATTCTCTTCTTCCCCGTCAGAAAACGTGCCGAGCGCGGCGTATCTGTTGTGTGTGGCTATTACCTGAGGGTAGTCTTTTAGCATGACATCGGGCGGGTTACAAGGCCTGCTCCTGCCGCGGCCTCCTGAGAGGTTACGGCATCTTTCGTTGTCTCGCGTTTCCTGGTTGCGGTTTGCGTAGCCTCTGTCCTGAAGTCTTCGGTCCACCCGCAGCTTGGTGGGGCACTTGGGATCGGTCGCAAGATGGTTGCCGTGGGATCGGCAGTTGATACAATACTTGCGTCCACATACGTGATGTTCCTGCTTCAGCCCAACCGGGGCATCTCAGCGCGCGGGTGCACACGTGTTGCTTGTGTCCTAAGCCTTGGCATCTCCAGCACTGCACTGTGTGAGACACATACGGCGTGACTCTTATGATGCACCCTCTGTATACGATAGAGCTTGGCACATTGGTTCCGCGGAATGTCACCATGGCCAGCCCGTTTTTGCCGAGAAGTCTTGCGTATAGGACCTCGTGTGTTTTGGACCGTAGAGCGCTCGCTAAAGTGTCCGAAGTCTCTCCGCAGTCAATGCCGTGCGCCACGCCGCATACCGTGTCCTTTGGGGGAATCTCGTGGGTAACCACCGACACGGCTCTATCCTGTGCGGTGAGAGAGTGCAGCGCCGAAAGCTTTTCTCCGGCGTCCCTTGAATGTACCATGACTGAGATTGTGTTGGTGTCCCTATTCAGCCTGAATGTAAGTTCTTCATTGATTAAGCCGGTTATTTGGCTTAAAGTTCTCTGCAGTAAGCCCTTCGGAATGCTCGTAAGATGATAAGGTTCCTTCGACGGAAAAACAATTACGTGACACGGCCTGTCTTCCTCATCGGTACCCCTGAGTCTTGTGTATGATGAGGTAGGTCCTCCCACTGATACACTATGCTCGCCTTGTCTGTGCGTCTTTTTTTTAACATATGTCACCTTCTTCCATTCGGAGCCTGGATAGTCTTCTGCATGTACTGATTCTTTGAAGGTCGAAAGAGGACCCTCGGTGAGAGTCTCTGTGGACGATATTTCAGCCATTGGGAAGCCGGCGTTCGAGTCTGCGTCGGCGTCCGTTCGATCAGAATTTGTATCAGTAGTTCCACGGTCGTCATCTTCCTTCACTTCGGGGGAGTTTGTACCGGTACTAGAACTACTAGGGTGGCGAGTCCGTTTAATTGCGGGATCCAAAAATATCAGTGGGTCCCCTTTCGTTTTTCGCTTTCCATGAATTTGTTGCGGTGACTGGCTGAAAGCTTCAGCTTGTGTAAACGTATCAATGGCTTCAATTTGGCCGGTCGCAGGGGCTTGCCCAACTATGTTCATCTCGAGATTGCTCAAAGGCTGGGGCTGAGACGGTTGCGAGATCTCAGCCATGTCGCTCTCTTCGGAGCCCTTCGCCTGTGGCCAGCTCCAGATTTAGGCCTATCTCCGAAGCACATTCGCCGGCGGTCGAAAACACATACGAAATACCGAATTCGGGACTCACTGTGGGTTCCGACTTGTTGGAAGGGACGTCGTTAGCCTGCAGAAGGGTGTCCTAGCCAACCTCATGTCCAAATTCGGCTCGAATTTGGACACAAGCACAGGAGCAAAAGAGCATAAGCTCTTCGCCCCGGCGCTAGACCTTCCGCCATGGACTGCCTGTGGGAGGAGGAGCCGCCGGACATCCCAACAGAAGAAGAAGAGATCTACTATGACAACTTCGATCCCTTGTACCTTGAAGAGATCCAAGAAACAATTAAGAGAATCTCACTAAAACATTCTGGACCTCTTGTGAACGTAGACTACAACCTCAACTTGCCTTTGTTAGACGAGCGACCACAAGCAGTTCTTCGACTCTTGCAAGGTTTACCTGTCGACAAAAGGCTCTCTGATATCCCTGGTGTGAAGTCCGCTGCTGAAGCACTCCAAACCCTATCCCTTAATTGGGATCTCACTACATCATCGGAAGGGTTTCACTCTTGGGTTGCTAAAACAATCTTTGAAGGTGATTTGAAGTCTCGTCAATTCAGTGATTGATTCTCTGCTTTACTTTCCAAGAGCGGAGATTCTGTCCAGGTCCTTGAGCCCTTTTGGACTCACTTAACCGGCGACAAGAATGCTTTGCCATTTGATCCCCTCAAAACTAACTGGGTGAAGGGCAATGTCGATCATCCATCCCAGCATCGACTCCTTCTGGATGGGGAATGGTTCTGGACAATGCATCGAGTGGTGATGATGATGAACTCTTCCACGAAAGAAGAGCGTGAAAACCTGGCACGTTTTGAACTCGGCGACCTAAATTGGACTATCAAGGAGAGAGACGAAGGCTTTCTAGCCATCTCAACCACTTCATCCTGTGGAACCATTTATGTGGTTCCAGGATACATACTGTTCCAGGATCATGCACGTCTTCTGAATCGAGACATGACACTGATGATAAAGGACACCTTGATTGCCCGATATGCTTCTAAAATAAGCCTGGTGTGCCATTCTGACAAACAAGCTGGGCCTGAAGCACTGAAAAAACTCACCGACTTCTATGCGCAAGGGGACTTGTTGATGGAAGCTCTTGGAAATAATGTATATGACATCATAAAGATGGTTGAACCACATTGCACGTTTCAAATGGGAGTCATAGCTCATGAAAATCGGCCATTGATTCCAATTGACTCAGCGTTCCGCTACCATCTCTCAAGCACCCTGGTCTCCCTCAAGGAAGAGTATGGAATTGATCCTGCTCCCTTGTTCGATCTGATTAAGAGCGAAAAATCACATCGACAAACGCTACTCTACTATGGGTCCTTCCGTCATTGGGGTCACCCATTTCTCGATTATGAGGATGGGTTACGGAAATTGTACAATCAAGTACAGATGCAAAAGGATATTGATGAAGACTATGCTGAAGCCCTCGCAAGTGACTTAGCCTATATGATCCTCGAACGAGAGTTCTTTACCCAAAGAAAGTGGTTTGTGGATGTGTAAAACATGGATCCACTAGACCCGTTGAGGTCGCATGTTATTAACATCACATGGCCGACTCCTCTAGAGATTCGCATTTATGGTGACAAGTGGCATCTGCTTCCCCTGACTGCGTGCTACACCGTTCCTCAAACAATCGACCCGGCTGTCCTTTACAGCGACAGAAGCCATTCGATGAACAGGTCGGAGGTCATCAAGCATGTTCAGACACATCCCACAAGAGAAATCCTATCACAAAAGGTTCTTCGGACTGCGCTCGAGACACCCCAAGTAAATGTCCGAGACTTCCTACAAGAAGTGAATAACAACGGTTTAAACCGAGACGACCTAGTAATTGGTCTCAAAGGAAAGGAACGGGAAATAAAAAGAGAAGGTCGCTTTTTCTCACTCAAGTCCTGGAACTTGCGCCAGTATTTTGTGACCACTGAACATTTGATAAAGGAATTCTATATGCCACTGTTTGCTGGCCTAACAATGGCGGATGATCTGACGAAGGTCACAAAGAAATTGTTGGACAATTCCATCCATCAAGGTCGACATGATTACGAGTCAATATCCATCGCTAATCATGTCGACTACGAAAAATGGAATAACCATCAGCGTGCCTCAGCCAACAACCCCGTATTTCTAGTAATGGGACAGTTCCTAGGCCTGCCAGAGATCTTTGTCCGCACTCATCAATTCTTTCAAGAGAGTCTGATTTACTACGGACCTCTTACTGATCTCATGGAGGTGACTGGAGACTCATTGAAAAGCAAAGGACCTTTCCCAGTCTGCTGGGAAGGTCAGCTGGGTGGACTAGAGGGCCCCCGCCAAAAGGGATGGAGTATTGTGAATCTTCTTGTTCTCCTGCGAGAAGCCAAAACTAGAAATCCTGTACCGAAGAGCCAAAGGTTTTGCCGAGGAGATCTTGGCACTGCACCAAGGGGGCTCAGGCGAGAAATCCTGACAGCATGTCACGACGATGTCACGACCGGACACCTCGGTATCCGGAGAACCATGTAGAAAATCCGGCGGCGCTACTTCTGGCCCAAAATGTTCGCCAACATCACGCGATATGTGCCGCCATGCCCGGACTGCCAGACAAGAAAGACACCTCCTCAGAAACCAGCTGGAATGCTCTAGCCCTTGCCCCCTGCACAATGTCCTTTCCAGAGGATTGGGATGGACTTACCCCATATCATTGTCAACTTCAAAAAAAGGCAACAAATATGTCTAGTGATGACTGATTACCACACAAAATGGGTAGAGGCCATCGCAACACCGGACGCGACTGCATCGTGTGCTGCAAACGCCTTCTTGGAAGCGGTGGTGCTGCGCCATGGGGAACTGGAGAGAGTGGTCACGGACGGGGGGGGGGGGGGGGGACATTTTGTGGCGGACATGATAAAGGAGCTCTTCAAGTTAACAAGCACGAACCACTCCCACACCACGGCATACCACCCCCAGACCAACGGCCTGTGCGAGCGCGTCAACCGTACGTTGGCGGACATGCTCAGCCAGTATGTCTCTATGAACCACAGAGACTGGGACCAGTTCCTGCCATACGTCTTGTTCGCTTATAACTCCTCCGCCCACGAAACAAGTGGGTATTCTCCGTTTTTCCTGCTGTACGGACAAGAGCCGACACTCCCCATCGATGCTTGCCTGCACTTGAGACCGGATGAAGCCAAGTCACCATTCAACGACGAAGTGGTACGACGGTGGGAACGCCAGGAGATTGGTCGCCGAGAGAGAGGTTCGGGCCAAAGAGAAAAACAGGCTGCGGTATGACCGAGGACGAAATACGCAGGCACTCTCTGCCGACGATCTTGTAGGGTCCGTACCACGGACCCTACAAGCTGGTGAGACAGACAGCAGACAACGACCGGGAGTTGGAGAACTGCCGTGGAAAACAAAACATTGTGAATATTGAACGCCTGAAACGATACATCTCCAGGGAGGAAGCCGACGACATGCCAACGGATACGGCAAGCCTTCCGCCGACAAACGGCATGCCAACAGACCAGCCAACTGTGACACCTGCGCTGGACCTCGACACAGGTGACGACGAGGAGTTCTCCAACACTATGGAGTTCTTTCCAGGTGAGCAAACAGTGCCCCAGAACGTGGTAAACGTTGACCAGGACGGGGTGCTGCAGGGTGCGCTCAGTGATGCTCCGGACCGTCTACGCTGAGTGGCAGTACAACGAAGGGACAGTGACTTTTTATATTATTTGTATACGAAGGGACACAATTGAACACATCCCTCATTCCAACCATGCAACCCTCGCTCAAAACCTCTTCGATCAAACAGCCAGTAGACACCTTCTCGCCACTTTTGGTAGCGTTAGCTGTCTGACCACGATAGTGTAGGCTGACTCACTCTTTCCTTTCGACTTCTCCAGGATGCCCTGCATGACTTAAGTGCTGCAGAAGACACCGAAGACCAAAGACGGCAAAACTGATGCCACTTCAGTAAAAACAAGACACTCCCGCTCCCGCTCCCTCAACCCCCTTACCCCCCACAGCGACCTTGTGCCATCCTCGAGAAAATAAATGAATTGTTCGCTGGCTGCCCACCAGGGGGTGGAAGACGCCGAGCGGGTTTCCCGAGGTCCCGAGAGATAGGGCTCCCCCAGACCTTGAAGGGTGGGAGGTTCCTTAACGCCCTCGGGACATCAGGAGTCAGCTATAAAGAGCGCAGACTGTGAGCGACTGGGCAGTGAGAGCTCGAGAGCGGACTCGTTGTGTTAGGCGTACGCCCGGCCACGAGAATTCTGTTTAGCCTCTCGCCCCTCCAACAGAGACTACTGCGGTGCGTTAGCCTTCGGGCCGGCCATGCAATTCCGTCAAAGTTGCTGCTCCTTGGGCAGTGCCAGCAACCTTATTGAAAGCGCACCCTGCGTCTTATGTCTTGCCTCCCACAACCAAATAGAAACGTTACATCCCTGTGAGTTAAGACAAACTCTTCTGTCAAAAACTTTTTAGAGCATGATTCAGTCTCCTACTGCGTTTCAGGTAGAAGAGATGTGCACATGGCCGTCAAAAGTGGCCACTTTTGATGAACCTAGCAGACATCCATCAAGAATGGAAGAAAGGCTCAAACCTAAATTGTGGATTTTCAACTTTTGCCAATGTGTGCTCTCCAAACTTTGTTCTAGCCGCGGCAAGTGGGACGCACACCGTCTGCACGTGCATGCAGCACCAAAACTTGAAGCTGACGCTACATGTTAGTGAACTCAAGGAGACCGCGGAAGAATTATTCGCGACCGCAGTGTGTCAAGTTGACAAAGAGGATTGTATGTTTGGTAAGTCCGACATTTGCCCCGGTACCGAATACATTGTGACCTTGCTCCAGAAAAGTCACGCCCTTGACACCAATCAGGTCGACAATGTTCAAGTTCAGCAGTGGACGAGTGGCGTGCATTGCAAGCTTGCAACGCATGCCACTTGTTTACTGTTAACTGAATTCTGTTAACACCCGCCCACTGTTAACTGAATTCTGTTAACACTGCAGGAATTCGTTGAAAAACTTCTGGACACATTGAACGAAATCAATGGTCTCTAATAAGTAAACAGCAAGTCTGCTACTTGCGAGAGCTAAAAGCAGAGCTCAGAAAATATGAGGCAATCATGCTTCTGGATTTTGCCGAGAATTAATCTCCTGCTACAAGATGCCCCGCAGTCTTATCACTGTGTCAAGCCACAGGCTGCACAAAACCCTGTCGTTGTTTATTTCTGTATGACAGAAAGCTTTGAAGGGTTATCCATCATATCTTTTGCTGTCATTTCAGACTGCCTGGAACACCAATTTTCTCGAAAACATCGGCGAGGGTCGAGCGTCACGCCTGAAACTTTGGCATGGAATGACACTGCCTCCGTGAGGCAGGCGGGTATTGCCACCTATCATCATGCGTTCCAAACATATGTTGTCTAATGAATGTCACAATCTATTGTTACTTGTGCCACCTATTGTCAAGATTGTTACAATAAAAAATACTTACCCTTTCTCATGGTAGTCTCCACCTGCTCCCTGGCACCTATGCTCTTGGGTTGTTGAAGCATGCCACAAACTCTTCGGCAAGTTTGGCGGCATTCTGCGTTGTTGTGTCAGGATTTTATCCTGAACCCAGTACCGGGTGGCATCCGGCATGATTTTGTATAGTTGTTCAAGACCAAAGCATTCCGCAACACGACCGTGGTCACCGTAAACCTCCGCGTTTTTGAGCCACTCAACAAAGTTTGACCGAAGGCTGTAAGCGAACTCCACGTATACAATGCTTCTGGCCTCTTTTGTCACTCCTAAATAGCTGTCAGAAGGCTTCTGTGGACAAACAACGCTTTTTCTGGAGGCCAAGAATTGACTGCATCATAGTTTGCCGCCTCCTCCATGTTTAGTCTAGCGACAACTTGGGACGCCTCGCAAGGTAACAAGGTGAGCAAAAGCTGACGCCAAGTGTCTCGTGACCAACCCATCCTATCGCACATCCTTTCGAAGTTGACCAGAAAAAGTCTAATATCTTCTCCAAGCTTAAAGGGCAGCATTAGGTCTTTAATTTTGAAGGTCTTCACTTTTCTGGGGTTCAAAACATGCTTCCCGGTACGCTCCACCTCGACACGCTTTATTTCGAACTCTACTCGTTTCATTTCAAGCTCCGCTTCGTGCGCTGCTTTCCTCTTTTCCGCTTTGCGCTCTGCTCTGGTTCTCTTCTCCTGGAACAATTCCCAAGGTTGCCTCAATTCTTTATCATCGGCACTCCTAAAATGAATCGCCTTCCCGAGGAGTGGCGTTCATTGAACTTTCCTGGCATCGATCCCCAGCTCCTCACAAATTAAAAGCAAGTCCGGCGTAAGCAGCAGCTCGAGATTCATGCTAAGTGCGACCTGTTCTCTCTTTACGGCTAACTCAAGTACCCTAAAGAACACTGCTTGAGCGCCCTTCACCAGTCCTAGAAAACTCTGGCTAGGATTTTGTCATTCCTAGGGGTCAGATCGATCACTCACCCACCGTCCACAGCTGACGCCGCCCAAGTCCATCCCACAGCTGCCACCAGTTGTGACCGAGGGGTTCCCAGGACGGACAAGGCTGCTGCTGTCGACAGGAACCAAGCAGGGCCCCAGGCATGCAGTGTTGGGAGGCATTGTCACTCTCATACAACTATTTATTTCCGAGGGTACAGGCAGACACGTACGTGATGCATTACAAGTAACGAGTTACTTCTACCTAATTACTATTTTCAGTAACGAGTAACATATTTAGTTACTTTTTTTTTAGAAAAGAAACGAGTAACGTCTTTATAACTTTTAAGGCCAAGTAACGAGTAACGGTATCTCGTTACTTTCGAGGAGTAACGTGTACAACACCGCTTAAACGGCCTTGTTTTTACTCTAACCTGAGTATGCGTCTATTGCAAGAACGGTAGGTGGGCAACCCGAAATACAACTAAACTGTATGACAGTACAGCAACGTATATCTCTGAACACGTCAATCAAACAGTTCGACTGACGTGTCCAGCGATAAACGTTGCTGTACTAAACTCTACAGCTGGGAATGTCCTTCACCCAGCGAACAGAATAAGGTTTGTCGGTCGACCCTTCTAGAACCGGGTACGGACCGAATGTAAACCTGGAGGTTGCGAGCATGGGAAGGCACAGAACCCATTGTCAACTTTGAACTGTAGTAACAGAGAGAACGAAAGAGAGGGGAATCCCAGACTAGGGCATACTCCAGGGGACGTCGAGGGGGCAATTCTCCAGAACAAGACTACATCGAAATGTCCTCTCTGTATTCTTCAAGAGGTCATTGTATGAAGCGTGTGGTTCTGTCTTAGGTTTGGGACGTTTGCTGTCGTTCTTTTGTGTTTTGTTAAAGGAGCTGTGCAACAATTTCAGTGCTTTGCTTAAATAATTTGGGAGTTGGTGTCTCGACCTTTCTGAAGTAAAGAACAAAAAAAAACGCTTTTGCCGGCATGTCCTAGTTTTTATTTTAAAAATGGACGAAAATTGAGGTTTTCGGCACCTCTCAACTCTTTCACCATCTGCCGAGTCACGTGCGCTGTGACATCAATGGGGGTAGCGCGGGGTTCCGGTGAAGCTCTCTCTCTAGAGCCATCAGTGAGCAGCGAGAACTCATCCGCTCGCGACCGCATGACCACGTGCTGGCGCAGCGCGAACAATATGGTGAAAGGAGGAAAGTCTCATCCGGGACCGGCCATCCCCGTCCGGCTCTGCCCCTTCCCCCTCCGGCTTCTGGTGGCTGTTCGCGGTAGCAGGTAGAGCTGACAGTTTTGTGGACCTAGGATAGATGGCGCCACTATAGCACCTTATAATTAAAGTTTTGTCGATGATACCAGGTTTTTGATGCATTTATATTTATGTTGGAATGACAAGATTTATAGAAAAGTTACCTTTTATCGAGCAGGTATTCGCACAACTTGTTATCTTTCTATAAGACCCCCATCGACGTCATGCCGCGTGGTTCTCATGGCCGCCGCTCGCGGGTGCAGGTCGGGAAATATTCTAATTTTTGGCTCGCGATTATGCGGCAAAATTGCAACATTTCGAAGGAAGGAACTGTGCTTTCTGTCCTTTGTGACCAGATAAACAAAGTCAAAAGTAGTAGATGCCAACTCTTTCAATATTAAAATCGTTGCACAGCTTTTTTAAGAACGTCCTTACAGAGTACAATGGTGAACCCTTGGGATATAGGTCTTCTTTGTGGTTGTACTGGAAAGGGAGAAGCATATCGGTGTGCGTTGGTGGTGACCTTGGGAAGTGGTTATAAAAGCTATGGACAGAGTAAACATTTGTCACTGAGTTTGAGACGTTTGTCTGTCCCCTTATTTCTGTGTCTCCTTACACTTTTTCTTTCATTTTTCCTTCCCAGTCTCAGGATTTTAACATTATGATCAAGACTACTGTTTGTTATCTTTGCAATGAAACATCTTTCCTCCGACTTGTCCATCCCGGTTGAAGGTTGTAAAATCCGGGTTAGTGGCTTGTTGAGCGTATTTTTTTATAAAATGAATAAGTTATTGCAACTCTTGGGCAGTCAGTCGTCGACCGACAGGCTAGCAGTGATGCCGCCCGTGACGTCTCCGTGGCTTCAGCTAGCATTGCTATTTGAGGCCAAGGAGGTTAAAGACAATGGCTGCATCATCCTCAAATGCTTGCTCTGCATGCCGAAGCTCAAGAAGATCAGCACATCGGCAACAAGTTATTCCAACTTTAAAAAGCACATGAAGGTGAGTAGAATTTGAATGTTTGCAATGTATGTTTTTTATGCATATAGACATCGCAGATGGCAACTACTGCATTAGTTTACTGTAACGCAACAGCAAATAACTTTCCAGATTTGACTCGTGCTTCTATCTGAACAGTATTGTCTTTCGTCTCATTGTTGCAGTCTCTCCATTTGCCAAGTCTCACACACTTTGAAGCCTCTGTTTTGAAGCGACGACCGAGTGAAACTTCAGCATCCGCCGCGGACCAGCCGTTAAAGCAATTTTGTATTGACACTTCGGTACCTGGTGACCATGTATTGCAAGAGAAATATGACGATCTCGTAGCCCATTCATGGTAAAAGGTTCTCACGCAATCAGCATTAAGGGGGGACATGGCCACGGAATTCAAAATTTTCAGAAAAAAACGTTTTTTTCAAAAATGATATGTTTATGCTTATTAGCTTGCAAAGAATGGTTTCAGAAACTTTCATTTCTAAACATGTAGGATTAATCTCAGAATAAATTATTTTCAACATGGTGGCAGCCCTCAGAGTCAGCAGGGAGCAAGTTTTTTTAGTTTTTTTTATTTAGAGCTGCTTCATACTCGTTTAACCTAGCCAGAACATCTCACCCTCATTGGAAGTGCCATTTACTCTAGATTTAGCCCGTAGAAGCTTTCGAAGTTTACAAGTATCAATGGCCAGGAGGACCCAATACATCCAAACAAAAACAATTTTTTAAATTTGGTATGAGCAATTTTATTGGTTGAGACCTGAAACAGGGTTTACGATTGGTCCTTCCTGGTGACGTGCTATTGTGTCATCTTCAGTAACGCCCCTTTACAGTATCTTCCACTTCAGATTCTATTCCTGCTTTGCTGCTCTTCCTCAGTGTGATTTACCTCTTAGTTCCTGCCAGTTTATCTGTCAGGGAATGCCTGCTACAAAAGTTACCGTGCCTACAAACAACACAAACTGGTAGCTATTGCCAAAGGAACAGGGAAGTCTCAAAGAGGAAGGAATGCGCCAGGTGAATTTTGCCTACCTCGGACTCACAAAAAAGAAAGAAACCTATAGTTGGAACTTCAAATGCATTTTTCTCAGTTTTACTTTTTGGCAGGAAATGTGGTATGAGGAAATGTATCATTGGACATTTTGAAAGTGTACAGATTTCATTCAGTGGTGTCCTTGACTGAAATTTCCTAAGGAACAAGTTAACATACTTATAATCTGAAAAGGCTAAATTCTTCATGACAAAAACTGAATATTTTAAAACTCAGAAATTTGTTAAAATCGTTTGCTTTTTTTGGTGTTATTGTTTTTCTCTAAATTGCATTTTCTAAAAATTAATTTTTACCTTAATTTGCACTATGGGTATTTTGCTTCACATTAAACCAAACATTTTGTGGATTGCAATTATTATTTTTCTTAAATACATTTCCTAATAAAGTAACTTTTTTATGGAGCCTGTTAAGCACAGTATGTTGTAGAATTGGCCTATAAGACTGAAACTTTAGATGTCATCAATCCTAAAGGGGTTCAATTCACCCTGAAAGTTTGAATCAATTTGAGACATTGGTTCAAAAGTTGACCCTCCCAGGCCATGTCCCCCCTTAAGGAAGAGCCTTCTTTTGTAAAGTTGGTGCACTCCAAAACAAAGGCCCTTGATTCGACGAACGTTGGTGAAGAGGATCGAGAAGAGCTGCGACGAACATAAAACAAGGCTTAGGACCAGCTTCGAAGATGTACAATACATTGCTGTGACGGCCGACTGTTGGTCAACGTTTCACACATAATTTTTTGCGCACTACCCTGAGTGGAGAAGTAGGATGAGAAAAGAAGAACTCGTGTAAATTGGCCCATCTTTTTTTGTATATTTTCAGGCACTTCTTGGGCGTGATGGCACTGTGGCTCGATCAGGAGACATGGGAGCGCCGAGCGGCTACCTTGGCTTGCCGTCGAATGATGGGCAGAGTAACCTGCGACCGGGTGGCCAATGAATTGATTCATATTTCCGACAAGTATGGAATTGCCAGAAAAGTCATCATGGTCATCACTGACAACGCTACAAATTTAGCTGAGGATCTGTTAATGTTGTCAAAAGTACTGTAGGCTGACTGTATTGAACCTCAACTTTCAAATAGCTGTTGTCTTTTAAAAGTTTTAATGCACGAGACATCAAATTTTCAGCACCCCTTCTTTTTTTAACAGGATCTACGGGGCAAACGAAGAAGCAACTGACGACGGCGACGACAGTCAGCCCAAAGAGTTGAGTGAGCTGCTTGACGATCAGGACGACGCTATGATTGCAAGGCAGCTGCCACCACATCATCGCTGCGCCACCCATACACTGAACCTTGTAGTAACAAAAGATGCTCTGCAAACGGAGAAGAATGAGGAGTACTACGCACAAGCTTCTAGAAGCATGTTCAAAAAGTGCAACTCCTTGTGGAACAAGGAAGGGCAATCAATGCAAGCTGCTGACATTGTGAAAACGTTGTGTGGCATATACATGTTGCACCCAGTTCCAACTCGCTGGAATTCTTTTTATCGGGCAGTGGAGTACATCATGAAGGCTATCAACGAGTGGAAAGACAACGACGGAATGTTCCGAAGACTTGGGAGTCAAGCACTGGAGGGGCCGAACGACATCAAGTTCATTGAAGAGTACTGCAATGCAACGCGAGTACATAATTTTACTCGTCAATGAATGTGAATACTGCCATGCCCATGGTATACAGGAACGCCCAATACCCAGTGCATGTATGATTTCCACGCAGAGAAGCAATCGTAAAGAAAACTTCCTTGCACGGGTCATGAAGCGTCTCGCTTGCGCTTTGGATGTGCTTCAAGGGGAACAAGTCCGAACGGCACACGTTTCTCGGATACCAGCTACCAATGTTAACGATGTTCGTCTTCAAGCTGGAATACGACGCAATGAAGGGGCTTGTATGTTGCGCGCCTCTTGTCACCGCTCTCTTGAATGGTATTCAGAAAAGGTAAGCATTTGCGGCACATTGCATCAATGTTCACGTTTTTACCGGAAAATGTCCCTCCTTGTGTTTTTCTTGTTCATTACAGCTTAATTTGTAAAACAATTTCCCCTGTGGTTTGTCAGGAAGCCCTGCCCCAGCGTGCCTTTACTAGTACCAAAGTTGAAGCTACAAATTTTATTTTTATTCAGAAATAGCATGTATTGAAATGGCGGTCAGGAAGGATGTGAACAAAAACTAATTACTGAAGTTTGATTTTTTTGTTATATTTTACAGCTTTTCCCATCTCATGAACGATCGGCAGCTGACCCTGGCGGCGACTATCATCCCACGGTTTAAGCCATCGTAAATTGCAGATAGCTCACGTCGCTTCGAGACTAGAAGAAGCATGGTGAAGGACGAACGCTCAAAGTCACAAGCAAGGATGGAACCAAGCGCCCAGAAAAACCTGATCTAGTGGACGACTTTTTTTAGTTTTCCACTCTTAACGTCCATCGATGACCCAGAGGAACTTACTCGGTTTCTCCTTGTGCCGGATGGGTACCCACTGTCCTCAATGTAGGCCCAGCTCCCGAAGATTCCCCAGCTCTTCCTGAAGCACAACATTGCCTTTCCTTCAAGCGCATCGGTAGAACAACTTTTCAGGGTCGATGGAGATGTATTTTAAAGGAAGTGGGGAAACATAACTGATCAAAACTTCGAGAGGCAGCTACTGTTTAAGTGCAACGACTACTAAAAAGAAAACAATAAACCATAAAACAAAAACAGTTGTGTATTTGGTCGTCAAAGTAATGTGAAAAGTAACTCGTTACTTTTGATGTAACTCACACATTCCTTTTGAGAAACGGTAACGAGTAATGTACTTAGTTACTTTTTGAGCAAGTAACGAGTAACAGTATTTAGTTACTTGTTTTTTGGTAATGTGCACATGTCTGGGTACAGGTGGAATAGCAAAAAAAAAGCACAATCGAGATCTTCGATACACAGCAGTGTTTTCTTTTTATAAGATTCTTGTTCCCTTGCCTAGGGACCCTGGGCCCCCGACTCCTTCAACGTTAGCACCGGGGAAGTCAGGTATCAGGCTCGAAATAAAACGTCCGTGGTTCATGCGGCTGGTGGTTCTGAAGAGTTTGCCCATTGCACAGACACTGCCGAAATTCGAGACAGTGACTCGTAACACACAGTCCTTTGGGTGTGCTCACCACCTGGGAGCCGCAATCCCTGGAAGGGTAACCTTGGCCGAATTTGCCTTTGTTTGTGCGAGTGAACTCCACACGACAACGTCGGTGTTGTGCTTCGGCTGACTTGAGAGTTCCAAGGATCGCGCCAAACACTTCTGGGCACTTGGAATCGAGGCTGCTTTTTGCGAAAACACTTCACAACAGCCCCAATTAAAACTCTGCCACGCCCAAGGTGTGTCGAATGAACTGTGTTTAACTTTTTACAGACGAAACCATGATGTAGGTCTTTCGTATTGTATTCCAGATGTAGCACTTGATGAAGCTGCAAACCTAGAGATCATCAAGCAGAATTTCACAAAAGATGGATGGACTTAAGTTTGTAGCATTGTGAGTGTCAAGAAGCAAAACCACAAACAAAAGGCAGCCACTGTAGGGATTCATTGGATGAAACTGCATGTATCTCATGTGACGTATGTTTGTCTTGGTATGACAAGGTCTGTGTTGGTATTTTACGAAAAAAAGATCTATGTCAACAGTACCTGGTTTTGTAAGAAATGTTTGAAGCATTAGAGCAGATGACCCTCAAAAAGGTATCAGAAAAAATTCGAAGTGCAAAAAACTAATGTAACCTCTTGTCTACTCATTCTTTTTCTTCAAGGAATGTACAGCAAAACTTTATTTTAAACAGGCAATTTGCGTCAAAATAAGATAAAAACATTTAATTTCAGGTGTGGTATCTTGCTCTAAATTAGGACTTCTGGTCTTATGGTCCTCTTCAGTATACCTTTACGGTCCCACTGACGAACAGACGCTGAAGTTGATAGAATCCTTGCAGAATTAGCATTGTTTTCATCACTCCAGTCGCTGTCCATCGAGCTATTGTCCGATTCTGAGTAATCGGAAAGGCTGCAGGTTTCGTCCTCAGATATGCCCGAGCATTGATCACTTTCACAAAGAAGTTTTAGTATCTCTTCATCGGCTAAAGTGGACCTCCGCGCCGAAGCCACATTGTTTTGGTGCAAAAGCTTACAAGCGTGAATCTTCTTTTTTTTTTATTTTTTCTTGGTTAAATGAAGCGTTTTCTCTTTGTCAAACAGCAAAACAAACAAGCAAACAACCCAAGGTCAAGGGACCAATACAGGTGGTTCTGCCGTCTGCCAGAGAGCGTGCTAAACAAGCGCCGAAACCAAAACACAAGTAACACTCGTGGTCCGACATTACGGTTCGTAAAGGGTGGCATGACTGACACTCATTATTAGTAGGCTTGGGATCAAAGGTTTTGCAATGGTTTGTTCAAAATGTGTATGCATGGTGAACCACTTTGTATGGAATCAAAAAGCTTTGTATGTAAAAAAGATCCTGGCTACAGGCTTGCCCCGTCTTAAATGATCTTTTCCGATATGATGGGCCACTTACTGCTTTGTTAAAGCAGGGCGGTTGGCGACGGAATGAGGACGCAGACGCTCCACCTCCAGTGCAAGCTTCCCACGTCGAACAACACTTCAGTGTCCCGCGAGCATGCACAGCCAAAGCACAATGGAAGGCAATGAGCACATGCTGGAGTCGGAGCTTGTATTTTCTTAACTTGACACTGACTGCAGAGTGGCTGGAGGCCCCACTTGTCAGATCTTCAATCTTTGTGAAACGCAAGTGGAGGAAGCGTGGCAGAAGTTTGCCTTCAACATGCACTGGGCAGCAATGAACTCGGCTATGGCAGCCCAGGAACATTGGGGTCACCGGACAACCTTGTGAGGCTATGCAGCAACAGCTACGAGCGCCCGTGTGCTCGCATAGATTGAGCGCCAGTCAAGTTTGCATTCGCAAACGCCCGAGCACCAACGGAAGATCGGAGCAATTCACCTTTTTTTTAGAAATTATTGATTCGAGAGGTTTTGGTAGTCAATGCATGTGCAGACCGCGAGGTGGCACGAACACCAACACTAGCTCTAGAACAATGAAGTCTGAAAATGGTAAATTGTGAAGAACAAGAACGGGGTGACTGCTACAAACGACTTCCAAACAGGCAACTCAATAATGAACACAGCTTTCTTTTCCTTTTCTTTTTAAAAGGGAGAAGGCCGGCACACCATTGGAGTGCAAAATTTACAGCCCAGCTCGCGCAGGTCCGTCACTTTGGAAAGCAAATGCTGAAAATGACACCACTCAAGGTGGGAGGTCTTTCGGTAATCTTGCCTCCAGCGCAAAGGGTTCAATAACATGTTGGCCCTTCGGCGTTGCCGTCTCACGAGCTGTGAGCGTGCACACTCAGCAAGTGTCTGAAAAAAGGCAATGTTGCAACGAGTGCCTGCAAAAAGCCGGACTGGCCGGGCAGCCGGATGGCAGGGCGCACAGCCAACATTCTTTTACCTATCAGTTGATAAGCACCATGAAAGAACGTCGCACGAAAACGGTTCTTCTCTGTTGCCCGCACGCGAGCAAGTACGGTTGGATAGCATTCCTAGTGCTACCAGCAGCAACGCCTCCATGGGCAACGGAGAGGGACCGTTTCCCATTTTTTGCGCAAACTTTATGCATATCATAAAAAAAACACTGCTTTCAAACAAAGGCAATGTGCATCCCACAACCCACAGGTTCCGTCGTTTGTCCATAGGGCGGGCTGACGGCGTAGCGAGCGGCACCGAGCAGACGTGACAAGAAAAGGAACGAGGCACTCTAGGAAAATTGTCAACTGACTTTGATCTTGTTACGTTGCCCAAAGCTGCTGCCGCTCTCATCCTCGTTTCCAGTTCCACTAAGTCGGACGTAACTTTTTTTTTATTTTTATCGTTACGGTGGACACAAATTTAATATTTATTTTGTGGTCACAGTGGACATAGCTTTAATTTTTATTATGGATTACGGTGGACGTAACTCTTCATTTGTATTTTGGGTTATGGAGGACGTAATTTTAATTTTTGTTTTGAAGTCACGTCGAATGTAATGTTACGCAGGGCATTTAAATTAGTCCTACCACTAATTCTGGTTATGCACTCATAACCAAAGCACACGCTTTGAGTTATACGGGGTGGGTCCCCCCAAAATTTACAGGGTCGCTTTCACCACAAAAATAAAACTATGCATTGCCCGAAAGCTCATACTCTGCCAAAATAAAAGGCTAGCGATCCTAACCAGATGCCAAAGTTTCAGGACTAATTGCTATATCAATTAAAAGTTATTTGAGTTTTGATATTTTCAATGGAAAATAGAGCCACTTTTTGCCTGTTTTTGGTAAATAGGTCATGTATTCGATGGATGGATGGATGGTCATGGCTGTACCCTTTGTAAGGTGCGGTAGCTTGTGTCACCTAGCCTAGAAACAAAAGTATTATTCCTCTCCTTGCCCATCTAAGCCTATTTGCTTCCCCTCTGCATTTTTGTAACTATCATTAGGCGGTGTGGGATATTACCAGGATGACCTCTGGGGGATCGGGCCAAAAAACTAAAAATATCACCCTTTGCCTTCTCCCCCCAGCAAGGGAGTCGCAAAGTTTCCTCTGGTCAAACCTAATCAGTGCTACCCCAACCAACACTGGGCCTGCTGAGAAACAGGGTAGAGACTTTGGGCCGGAGCCACGCGGGAGGGAGTCCCAATTTTTCTCTGTCCCGCCTGTCCCCAGCTGTGCTAGTTAGTTTGACTTCATTAAACATTCCCTGGATATCTTCCACTAATCTTCTAACCTCCTCTCTGTCGTGTTGTTTAACACCCGAGACTGTGGTGCAGAAAAAGGAAAACCTTTAGTTCCCTTTTGTGCCTGTTCCTCCGACTAAAAGTTTTTTTCCTTTTCTGCACCACAGCCTCACGTGTTAAATGACACGATTAGCTACCACCAGCTTGCCTGCACAGTTGCAGTCTTTTCTCCTCTTCGTGACTGTAATTCTTTTCTCTTCCATTCTTCCATCCTTGCCAGAAAAGTCCCGTTTCCCCTTCAGGTAGGGCAGGGCGAAGCCTCGTGCACTTCAAAACCAAATGTTCTAGTGTCTCACTCTCACTATGGCACACAGCACATAATGTGCCTTTTTTTTTTTTTAAATTTAGCCCTATATGTCTTTGTTATTAACACTCCAATTCTCACCTCGAACAGTAAAGAACTTCCATATTATTTATCAAACACTTTTTCTTTTCTTATGTCCTGTTTTCGTGACCTATACATTGTTAAAGCTGATTTTTCTTCAAATTTCAATTTACTAATTGCCTCTCTGCTTTGAAAGGACCACCAGTCCATGTCCTTCTGCACTCCCTCGTTTGGTGCGTTCCCATGCGCTCCCAGTGCTGACCTGCCCATGCTCCTTTGTCAAATTTCTAATCCTGATTGAACCTCTGATCTCATGCACAGTACTCCAGTGCCAAAAAAGACAGTCCTGGCACTATCACTCCTTTCCATATACCCCTGACCACTTCATTTCTATTCTAATTTCGTAGTGCCTCGAGTTTTATAACTGCCAAATTTCTTTCACGTTTTCTAATTACGTTTTTGTCATGTTCCTCTAGATATTTCCTTCCCTCATTGAGCCATACTCCCAGATATTTTTATTTTTCTACATGGTCTATTTCACTTTCTTTTATTTTCAGGGGCTCCCCTTCTCGTTGTTGAACACCATTACTCCAGACTAGTCACTACAAAAACTCAAGCCCAAGCTGTCCCCTTCCTCTTCAAATATTCCAGTTAGTTCCTGTAATATATTGCAGCTATCTGCCATGAGTACTACATTGTCCGCATACATTAGTCTTGGGATTGCTTGTAATACATTTCTCCCTCCTTCCATATAACTCGCATCAAAAAATTTCTTTTCCATCTCATTTAGATACATCATGAAGAGCTGGGGTAACAGTGGGCCGCCAGCCCTGTCTGAGCCCTCTTAATTGCTGCTGGTTGTGTAGTTTATGCTTCTCATGTTATAACTAGTGTATTGTCTGTGTACACCTGCTGAAGAAACCGAATCAAATTTGTATCGAAGTTATACCCCTTCAGCTGGTCCCAGAGTTTTTCCTGGTTCACACTGTTGTATGCCCCCTTGATGTCCAAATAAGTTGACCCTAAGAGGCTATGGCTCTTCATTGCTCTATCTATACATTGAGTGATGACGAATAGGTTATGTCTAGCCTCCTGTCTGTAGATTTTGAAGCAACCCGAGACTGCGGAATATGAAAGTTCACACCAGGAGAAGGTCTCATTCTCGGGTTGCTTCAAAATGTTCAGTCTACACCAGCTCACTTGCGCTTTCACGTTCTGTTCCTTCTGTCTCTTCAGAATCCATTTTGAAGCTCTTCCAGAATTTGCATTCCTTCTGGCCATTCCGCCAACCTTTGCTTCTGTTATCGGGCGGTACGACTTGATGCTGTCAATCGTTGGGTAGGTCAGCCACCATTTTGCCGTTGGAGTTTCAGGACGGTTAGTTCAACGCTTCCTTTATACAGTAATGCCTGTCGGGTCGTGCGCTTCACAGTGGGTCCCAGCAGACGCCCCTATTTCTCTCGTTTCCCGCTATGTGGCGCTGCAGCCCGGCCACACATCGCCCCAACAGTGAGTGGGACGGCTGCTTACTTGGCGCAGTTCATGGATGCCAGTATTCGCTCTCATTGAGCTGATTATTTAAATTGACCAATATGAAAACGACATACTATTCCCACTGTTTAAGAATGTATGATTTCGGGAATATGGAGAAGTGTTACTTTTGGAAAATTCTTCACATGCTTCCGTTTGATTGGGCGGTGCATTGATTCCACTTGTTATCGTGAGCGATAAATTCGCGTGATGAGCTTGTCGTGAAGCTTATGATAACAATGAGTGTAACAGCGGAATATAAGCTTCCTACAAGATCTATTATTTTATATAAAAAGATTTTCAAGGTACTTTAAAAGGTACTAGTGACCGAGAACCCTCGATTTTAATTGCACTAAACATTAATATTTAATGGGTTTGATTTTAATTGCACTAAACATTAATATTTAATAACTTGGTTCGAGCTATAAATTTTCCAAGATACAAAAGTGTGAGAATGTTAGGTTTGCAATATATTTCACAAGAGCAAGACCACTTAAAAATGAAAATGTTTAAAGTGTTTATTAAGAGGATTAGAAAAATAATTATTCACAACATCAA
>JABSTQ010004433.1:0-21483 GCA_013358835.2 Ixodes persulcatus | reverse complement strand
TTGAAAAAGGGCGTTGGCCACTGACAACGCTTAGCAGATAGATTACGAAGGCATGCCATAGGCGCAAACAAGCCGCGACATTGAGCCGTTAGCGTTTGCGATTGCGCCGCAGGGCGCAATTGTCAGTCGCCGCAGCGTTGCATATGCCTCAGCTTCGCAAACATTCGGACAAATATGTTTGCGGGGACAAAGCGGCGTGCTAATCTTGGTCAAGTAAGGGGCACTCGAAGGCACACGCTACAGTGCGAGTCAACGGAGCGAGCGCGGGCGGCCAAATTACAGCGCACTCGGCTCTCGCGTCGCGATTGTTGATTCAGAGCTCTGCCTACCCTATGACATGTGCGCGGGTGTTCATAAACGACTCCTCTCGACTGCACGTGGGTCAAATGAACCAAAATGAACAGCTAACAGTGCGATAGGAATCGGTAGCAACGGTAGTACTCGCCTGGGGAACGACGCACAAAGCGGCATGTTGTCCGTCGGCACTCAGTCGAAAAAGGCGAGATAAAGACACAAATACTATATATATACAAGAAACATTGCATGCGCTGAAGGGAATAGAAACACTTCGAAGCAATAAAAATACACTGGAATAGATAAAAATAGGTAATGGAATCGAAAAACAGAGGATTAAAGGTATGTTTTTACTTCAACGTAACGTCGACGGGCGCGGCGTAGCCCAGCGCACACTGATACTGATTGGCTCGCAGATATCGAGTTCCCTGGTCTCCGCCAATGAAAGGGCGCGTTCTGCGCTAGCGCTGCGTTCACTGCGCTCAACGTCGGAGTAGAAAAAGCTCTTAAGAGGAGGCAAGCGACAAGGCAATGCGATCTCAAGGCAGGCGGCCAGGCGAAGGGACAATCTCTCCCACAATTCTCGCGCGGGCCGGGGCGCTTGTGGGATTTCGCAAAAGGGTCTATTCAGAGCCCTTGACAATGTTGTCCGTCACAGCATGGGTGTTGGTTTGAGATGCAAGATTTTCATTAATTAGGCTGTGCTGTTGCCTCCCTTTCCTTCATGGCATCCTCTTATGCAAAAATCCAGTATAATAATTTGACATTGTGGGTGAACTCGTGTTTATATCCCGTTATATTCCAATCCCGTCGGCACATTGTCACGAATGCAAGCATGATCTGTCGAAGAGTCAAAACTTCATCTATGCACAGTCGGGGACAGAATTTTCCGGACCACGGGAGTGGTGGCCGATATGCATTGCTACACCCTCTTGGTGCATGCATGTCCTTCCATACTTGCAGGGATGCCAATTCTTTCGTTTTCGGCAGCCGCAATGCGATTCTCTATAATGCCGCTTCGGAAATATCCGTGCCAAGCTGCGCACGGGATCCAAGTTATGAAGTCACGCTGGCTGGCTGCACCTGCAGCGAAAAAGAAGTATTCGCCGATCTCGGAAGCGGCGAAGCGATAACGAACAATGTGATGACCGATTAGCATACAACACTTTTGACCCTTGCGACAATGTTACCGCCAGGTGCACTGGAAAATAGAGGACTCGTACACATTAAAGGCATGTCGCGCTAAGAATATTGCGAATATTATAAATACCAGGAGCCGAGTCATTCAAGCTTTCTGATGTGGAATAATCGCTTACTTTGACATTTGAAAAGAACAAGAGTTGGGTATTGTGCTGAATAAACACAAAATGGTTTGCCGGTTTTTTGAAAGGCATTCTTGAGCACGAAAGGCCATAGCACGGTCGAAGCTCTAGGGGTGGCAGTAATGCCTCATTCAGATTTGTGGTTGACCGCATTTGCGAGGCAGTTCACGTAATTTGACGACGAAAACGAGCGAATCTGGTTTGCACTTGCGATTCGAATGCCAGTGTAAAAGCACGTAAAAGAAAAGGGGGAGACTCCGTGCTTGACCTGAGTTGGCGGCATCCTCTACAAGTACGCCGCGATGCCTGGAACAAATAATTGCAGTGAACGGTAATTGTACTTTGAGAAATAGCTAGCAGCTTGGCGAAATAGCTAGCAGGAGCAAGTGCTATGTGTTTTTTTAATGTGAATAAAAAATCGGTCTTAAGGTCGGACTCCCATTATAGCACTGAAGGCATCGAAGCCAATAATCGCATTCAATGTGTTCATGTAAACAGCATACACCGTTAGGGCACTGCATCGCATTCAAGTCTCTAGACCAGGGGCCCTATGCTACACAACATGACCAAGTGTGAGCGAGGAACCAGGACTACGCCATCTGCTGCGATTTGTCAGTGTCGCGGCAGTGACCTATGCAGCAGAAAACAATTGCTCACCGGTCCCCTTGGTCCGCGGTGTAGCATAGGCCACCAGGGGTCTAGAGACAGATGTTCGCAAATCCCCCGAGCTCATGGGGAGCCGAGGGGAATTCGACCAGCCCACAGAAGTGCGTTGTCTCGTCGGAGTGACCAGGCTCTTCATTGTCTCCTGCTTTAGGGGGGATTGCAGTTAACAGCAATTAGGTGGGCGCCTTTTTAAAAAAAAAATGTTATGGCTTTTGATTGATGAGTTTCCCGAAGGTTGCCAGCACGTTCGAAAAAGAAAATACTCCGGCAACTCCGACTCGTTGTGCGAATGCTCGCTTGGATTTTCTGCACTGCCTCCTCCTTCTCGTTTTTTCCTTCTCGCAGCTCTACGATATACTCGGTTTCTCCAGAGTTAATGATCGATCGTGCGAATGCGCCATTATGCACATTCACAGGCGATCAAAAGCCTTTTAGCTGCACCACCAGTTTCTTTGAAGCTCCTACACATACAGGCATTGTGTTAGAATGACTCGTCTTCTTTTTTCTTAAAGGGGCACTATACCACTGTACTAGTCCTATTTACGGTCATAAATCTGGGCGTGTCTGCAATAGTTCCCGAGGAATCGATTTCTGATACCGATGTAGTAGCGATAGTAGTGATAGATTGAGTTATTACCATAAATAGACTATCAAAGAAATTGGTTCAGTGCCTTTTTAAATTTTTTAAACACAATTGCTGACCAACAGATTAAAGCAGGCTCCTCTGTTCCGTGCAATTTTCTCCGTAATCAGTCAAGCAACTTGACCGTCAAACTATATCTTCGTTCTGATATAGATGTTTGGTATACTATCCGTGAGCGGATAGTTGAAATAATAGCTGCAAGGCTACGTCCTTTCTATCAAAGTAGACCATCTTCTGTGGCGGAGCTAAGGTTTGAGAGGCAAGTGCTTTCTTGTGGCCCTTGTAGGTTGCTCTTCACACTTCCGTTTGTAGATCAGGGTTTAGCATGGTGACGGGGTGGGGTATCTTTTTGGTGGTAGTCTTTGTCCGAGCCACAGTTTTCAAGGGCATAAGAGCATTGTTTGGTTGACAGACACTTAACTTGGTATTGTGAGTCAAGCAGGTTGTTATGGTCGTGCTCATCTCTTTGTCAATGCATTCTAAATATTTAGAGGTGATTGTCTTATTGGTCACTAATTGTAAACTGGTCTTTGTTGCAAGTTTTTGTCCTCTGATCCTGAGTTATCAGGTTGTAAACCAGACGAGGTGCCTGCAATTTGACTGAGGCTTATTGTGCTGCAAGGTCCATCTATCTTCACAATACCTGGGTGGTTGAGATGAATCTTCAAAGCTCTACTCTAATTATTTGTATGATTGTATTTTTTTTGTTGTTCTAAGTGATGGCTTCCCTTATGCTTTGTATTTTCAGAAGTGGGCCTTCAACTTCTTCAGCTGGTGCTGCAAGCCTGCTAGCACAACTTGTGGCCCAAGTACCAGAATGAAGAGCTGAAAGCACTGTTTGAGTGAGAGAACTAGTGGCCCTTGCACAGCTAGAGAACTGGACCGGGCAGTCATCAGAGCTATTTATGCTCCACTTCTATTAGCTCCGAGATGTTTCGGTGGCGCCCTTTCTTGGTTTCCGTCCGTGACGTCACAAACAAAATTTGCCTTGTCCTGATTGGCAATATTTGCCTCTACCTCCCTGTAATTGATAGGATTTCCCTCCCTGTTAGCCGGCGATTGGGTAAGCATTATCAGTATACAGGAAGCTATGGTTCGGCGAATCGCAAACCTCAACCAAGTGTCGCCTTTTGTCGCGCACGTTGCTAATAGTCCGCGACACTAATTGTGTGCAATGTAGGCGAAGCAACGCCAGGCAAAAAAAAGGGCAAGTACTAGGAAGGCGGGACAGAAGAAGAGGGCGAGGGGAAAATGGGAGAGCACTAGGAACGTTAGAGAGGAGAGTAGGTTTCTCTCCTCCCCAGCCTTCCTAGTGCTTGGGCTTTCTCCCCTCGTCTGGCATTGCCTTCGTCTGTACTCCACGTAACTATAGTCTGTTACAACTCAAGAAGGTAAGGCGATGGAAAGGAAGGCCGGGGAAGAGGAAGCAGACGCAATGCTGGAGAGGAGAGAAGGAAGCAGAGGGAATGCTAGAGAGGAGAGGGGGAACTTCCTCCTCCTCTCCAGCATTTTGTCTGCTTCCTCCTCCCCGGCCTTCCTTCCCCTCGCCCTATCGTCTTGAGCTGTAACTTACTAAAATGAAACAGAGTATAGAGGACATGTTGCTTTTTGAAACAATCAAGACTCATGAAAGATTGATAAGGCCCTGTTGGTATGTTTATTTTTTAATTTTTAGTGGAATAGACCGATCTCACCTAGCGTTCGGTGCATGTGTGTAGCCGCCATAACTTTAGTTCACAAGAGGCAGGCGGCAGTGCTTGAGACGCCTCGTGCCGTCTCGTGCTTTGCATGCACAGAGCTCCAGCGAGGTTGGGGCACGTGCAGAAAGACGCAAGTTCCCTCGATGAATTGTGGCAGCAGTGGCTTTGCCAAACTGGTCTGTGAAATCGGTCTATTACAACTAAAAAAATTGAAATTATTTTTTAAGTTACGTGATTCCTTGTTCAATATCTGCCAAATATAATTGTTAGGTGTACATCCTGAAGCAAAATTTTGATTTCAGAAAGCAATGCAGAAGCGCTAGGCGGGACGCTATAAACCCGAAAGCATGACCCATAAAGCGGTATCTCGAACCGATGGTCGTATATTTGTGAAAGAAGAGCGCGCTTGAACAATGGCCAAAAAGGCCAGTGGCGTCGCGATTCTAGTTTCCTCCTCTTCTCGCTTTGACTCCGCGAGGATGCGAAAACTATCCTGCAGGAAACGCGACGTCGTGATTCTCACTCAGCTGAATCCTTATTTTACAAAAATACAGCCATCCGTTCGAAATATCGCTTTATGATTGGTTTTTCGGGGTTTGTGGCGCCCCATTGAACACTTTGGCTACCTTATATTGTGAAATCCAAATTTCGATTCAGCATCCCTTTAAGGTTCTGAATCTGGGTGAAGCCTTTGAAGAGACCGCATAAGTCGGTTTGGGGATGCATCACGCTACGATTTACGACGGAGGTGTTTGAAGGTAGTGGAATCATTGCATAAAAAGTTCAAAGAACAAACTTACCCGAGTAAAAGGTAAAAAAATAACTATTTTTTTTTCTACCTATAACGCCCGTCTGCTAACTGCACCGTTTGACCTGCTCAAGAACCGACGGATGGCAACATCGGCCCCTGCGGCTCGTCGCTGCTCAGCAGCCGCCCAGTCGCACCAAAACCAGACAACCTTTTTGAGTCATAAACGGTGCACACTTGTTCGGTGCTATAATTGTCAGAACAATATTTTCTTTCACTCCCAATAAAACACATTAAATGGACACAAAACTAATCAAACCGATGGTTCGTCGAATTATTTCAGCTACATGCGGTGTGCTTTTTCCGTCACCGTGGAGCTACTGAGCTGCCATAAGGCGTCTGTGCCGTTGCCGCCATCAGTCGGTTTTTGTGCCAGTCGAAGGGTGCGCATATAGCACACGGGTGCCATAGGTAGACAAAACCAGTTTTTTTTTTTTACTTTTTACTTTGGTATGTTTGTTCTTTGAAATGTTTTCTGCGATTCTTTCATTACCTTCAGGTGCCTCTGTGGTAAATCGTAGCGCGATGCATTGTGAAGCCAATTTATGCGGTCATTTGATAAACTTCACCCAGATGCGGAACCTTACGATAGAGCAGTACTATTAGTAAGTGCTGGGAATAGTGCTGATTTTGCTCTTTGTTAATGATCCGACACTGGTACACTGCTGTATCAGTGCTAAGTTAAGTTCAAGTCAGCACTGTTTTACTGTTGATTTAGCTCTGTGCCGTATATGTGAACTATCCTTTATGGACGTTTCTCAGAAAGTTGATAACTCTTGCATGTTTGCAGTGCACACAATTATGATAATGGAAGGGCTTTTGCTACTTTCGCCTAGTGATTGTGTAAGAGTGAAGAAAATTATAGTTTGTAGGAGTAAATTGCTAGAAATGTATATTAATTTCAATTTCAGCAATACAGGTATCCTACAGTTTTTTCCATGGGTCGTTTTGTTTGGTCTGACTTTTCAAAAGCTCGCAGTACGCTGTCAATGTTTCAGGCTTTGAACGTTTTTACATGCTTGATGACATTTTTGCGGGACTGTCACTCACTCCTAAAGCTACTGAGACCATGAAACGATAGAAAATGAAACTAGCACAAAAGGGTAGATAGTTATAAACATGTTTGATGTGAACTGTTAAACATAAGGGTGTACTGTGTTCTTTCTTTCTTTTTTTTTTAAAGGGTTACTCCAACAAACTTTTAGCACTAATTTTATTGTCTAAATGTCAACCATCTTCTGCCCACACCACGGAGACACACATTTTTTTGCTAAAAAAGACGGCAAAACATTATTTAAATAAACCAAATACTGTCTCATCACACCGCATAAAAGCAGCACCGCTACACGGAAACATGGGGGCGGCTGTGTGCGTCCCAGACTTGTCTAACTTGGCTGAACCGGATTTATTTTTTCTCCTGTGCCTATTCAACTCCTGCGGAGAGCGGGGAGGGACAACTCGAATGGCCAGCTTGTGGTGCATTAACGCCATAGGGTGGCGGAGCTCACAGCCACGCCAGCCCCCCTGTATCCTTGACTGAAGACGACCCAGACGACACAAACGCGATGCATATCGGGAGATCTCCTGAGACATTAGTTTTAAATAAAGTTTTTGTGTATTTTTGAGCAAAAAAATTGGTGTCTCCATGGCATGGTATGGCCAGAACGTGGTTGACATTTAGACAATAAAATAGGCACTACAATTTCGTTGCAGTATCGCTTTGAAAACATTCTGCCCTTTTACCATATTTTCAATATAGGTAGTATTGGTATCGCTTTGAAGAAACTGTCTTCAATTCACTTTTTGAGAAAAGTCCACCCCCCCCCCCCCCCCCTGGTTTGCAAGGTTCATACGATGACGTTGGAAACATCTGTTCTGTTGATGGTCAGTACATTTAACTTAAACGCTTGTGCTTTTTTGGTTACAGGTCCCTTCCAGCACTATGCAGGGAAGAGAATGGCCAACAGAGGACTGATTGCAGGAAGAGTAATTGCATCTGCCGCTACCACAGATAACGAGCAAGCGGCGACGTCTAAGAAGGAGCAGTCAGGGTGTTACGAGCAAGCTGCGACGTCTAAGAAGGAGCAGTCGGGGTGTTTAACATAAATAAGTTGAGGTGAAAAATTTGACTCTCATATTATGTCTTATCAAATTCTGTAAAGCTTGAAATAATTAATTTAAATATTTTAGGACTGATTAAGGAAAACCTGTGAACTTATGGTATGGCTCTATCAGGGTGCAGCGTATCTCATTGCAGCCTACTGGATTTTCTACATTCAGTATGCGAAGAAGGCACATAAGATGCTGACTTTCATTGAGCATCGTTTTGGGGACTGCTACATGAAGCCGCGGGTGAAGGTACTGGAATCGGTCAATTTCTACAGAGTGATCGAGGCTTGTGTACCACAGTTAGCTTAGCGTACCCTACACTGTAATAAATACCCCTGTCAGACGGGCATTTAAATGCCTTCAGAATGAACTCCTTCAAAGAATCGACGAATCCGCTCACGATCTTGGCTCTGCCTGTGCCCTTCAATGTTCGCAGATATTTTAAGGAGTTTGCTCGGAAGGCCATTTAAATGACCGTCTGACAGTGTATAAGCCAGTTTGTGCCCAAGGCAACATGAGCTCTTGCCACACGACGTGTGCAAGAAATGTGCATAATATGTGCAATAAATTTATTTCGTGCACGATGCTACCTGCTTGTGCCTTTCCCTTCACACTTCCTGACTTTGAAGAAACCCCTTAAAGGTAGCAAGAAAATACTCTCAGAAATCACCATTAAAACTCCTAGGTGGATGCGAAGGAATACTCCCGTAGGTACACAACTCCCAGGAGGATGTGAAAGAAGACTCCCGTGGGCCCACGTAGTAACTCCCAAATATATGTGAAAGAATAGTCCCATAAATGCACGTATAAACTCCCATATGGATGTGAAAGAATGGTCCCACAAGTGCACATAAAAACTCCCATATGGATATGAAAAAATTGTCTCATAAATGCACGTAAAAACTCCCAAATTGATGTTAAAGAATACTCATAAATGCACGTAAAAACTCCCATATGGATGTAAAAGAATAGTATCACAAGTGCACATAAAAACTCCCATATGGATGTGAAAAAATACTCCCATAAATGCACGTAAAAACTCCCAAATGGATGTGAAAAAAATAGTCCAATAAATGCACGGAAAAGCTCCCATATGGACGTGAAAGAATACTCCCGTGGGTCCACGTAAGGACTCCCAGGTGGATGTAAAGGAATATTCCCGTGAGTCCACGTAAAAACTCCCATAAGGATGTGAAAGAATACTCCCATGGGTCCACCTAGGAACACTTTGATGGAAGTAAATAAATACTACCATTGATCCACGAACAGAGTCCCGTACTGATGGAAGTTCTGTACTTACCCCCTTGCACCCCCAAAAAAACTCTGGCCTGCATGGGAGTCAATTCCGAACTCCCATCCGGCGGAGTATATCGAACTTCCAGATGGGAATGCGCTAGAGGACAAGCGATATACTCCCATCTGGGTATATTTTCGTTTAGTGTGTACCGAGCAACGTCGGCGCTTTTTCACGGGCAAAATGCAAACTATTTGCCGCCAATGACGTGTGCACAGCGCCCACAAAAAGTCGCAAAATAGAAATCCACTTTCACGCTCTCTGCAGATCGGAGCAGTAAAACCGAGGACAGTGTTCGATCCAAGCGCTTAATTTCGGTGAAGCGCCAAGCGCCGATAAGGCTCGATAGCCGCCACGCCCGCCGCGTCATGACGCGGATAGTACGGAGCGGTCGACGGACCGGCCTCTACCTTCATATTAACGACGGGTGTACGATATTTCGCAGAGGGTTATTTCTCATACGAAAGAGTTCCACAGCCCAGCAAACAAAGATGGTATCTCGCAGAAGGCTCTAACTTGAATGGCCCTATATACATTGGGGCCAATGTGCATGGTGTAGACCTTCGATCTTCTGTTAGCTGCCATCTTTATTTGGCTGTGGAGTGCATTTTGATCATGCGCAGTAGCTCTTCTCCGCGAAATATCGTACTCCGCACCTGCGTTTACAGTCCAGTCGCTCGGAATTTTTCGCACCAGAGATAAGCGTTTGGAAGGTGTATAACACGAAACAAGTAGCAGGTTCGAGGAACAATGAAGATGTAGACCAGGGGTCTCAAACACGCGGCCAGCGGGCCGCATGCGGCCCGCGCGGCGTTTTCTTGCGGCCCGCGCCGCCAGGCATAAATAAAATTTTTTTTTTTAAATTTAATTTTGACTTTTTTAATGATGTTTTTACTTTCGCTCATCCCGAGTGTGTAAAAAGCTTGCTAAAAAATAAAATCCAAGCTGTTCGACTTTGACCATATGCCAGGATACATGACGCAAACGTAGAGCGTGGTCTCATGAAATAGTGGAGAGATTTTACTCGAGAATGGACATGCGTAAATATAAGACCTCTGCGAGTTACCATATTTTATTACTGGGTTGTGGAACCAGTGGAACACGGTGTGAGCGAGCGCGATAGCTCTCCTCCACGAAATATGGCATGCCGCGCCTACGCCCACAGCCCAGCGACTCAGCATTTTTTGCCTGGGCGATAACCGTTGCAACAGTGTGTACCATCGCTGGGCGTCCGGAAACCCAAATTCAAAGCGATATATCTATATTTGTTTGTATCACGAGCACTGTCAAGATATGACGAGAAATAACCATCAAAGCGAGACTTATCCACCGTGTCACTCCACCCCGCGCATGATATCGCGGCTGCCGCCTGCTCTAGCAGGAAGGAAGTTAGAATATGGTTTTATTCATTCAAAGCAAAATTAAGGTTGGTCTAAACAGAAAAAAAGTCGTTTTTTTGTCTTCATGGTGTTTTACAGGATCATTTAACCAATGTGGTTCAGCCGTATAATCGATATTATGACGTTGCACAAAGAACGGAAACAACGATGCAGCTCTTTATATCGCCTCCGGCGCTGCTCAAAATTACTGCTGCCATTCTCGTCATGTCAGCAGAAGGTCCGCGAGAATCAGCGGCGTGTTTTCTCTGTCAATACTGCCCACGACCTCTGCACACTCCGTGAGTCGACGGCGTCACCCGATGCCCTTTTTGCCGGTGGAGAGAATCATCGCCAAGACGGTAAGCCCTTTTTTTATATGCTATGGGTGAAATTAATTAAAATTCTTTTACACGACGGTGCAAAACTCTAGTTATCGGAATTAGTACAGTGTCAGTTCGCATTCATTTATGACCGGATGGTCCATTAATTTTATGAAACTACCCTACGAAAGGCCCCTCTACATGAAAATATAGAAATGCATTACGACTTACTTTTTAATAGGGAGTTTTAGTAGACCGTTTCCGTGCACCCACTCTACAGAGCGGAGCGGGAAATCGCCACTGCGCATGTGCGGCGCCGCTCTGAGGTCGAGCGTAGCTACCGTAGTGAGTGTCCGCTCCGCTTAGGAAGGCCCTGAGCGGGCTGTCGTAAGCGTGAACGCTTAACTTCCAAAAGGGCTGTTCTATCTCTCGACCCGTGTTGTTATTTCTGCTAAAAACGACTTAGCTAAGAGGCACACAAAAAAAAGGTGTACGTACTACACGATCCATGAGTAATCCATACGGCGTTTATTTGACCTCTGTGTGAAACGAAACACCTGTCAAATTACCCAGAAAGAGGATAGATTCACGAAGAGCGACCGCGTCCGCCACGACCACGACCAACTTGCGCACCAAACATTTCTCGCAACACGGCAACGGTCGACCACTCGAGGACGGGACAAAACCGGTGACTGGTCTGCTAATCCTGAAACGAAGGTCGGGCTATTCTTCCGCGAGAAGAGTTCATTTCGGGAAAAGGAGGGCGCACCCCTAGCCCCTCTTTTTTGGTGACAGCAGGTTGGGCGGAATGTTCGTTTCCTTGGCGTACCTCCGTTCTTTTTTTGCTGTGGGTAAAAAGATATGACAACAGTGCCAACAAAACCGCTCCTTGTTTCCGAGCAAAAATGGCATCATAAATGCCAATAAATGAGCACACATCTCACCATGGCAGCCCTCTTTCGGTTTGACTTAATTAACCGGTTTAAGAAATAAAAGTGAACATTTCGGTGAACCTTCACCTGGTAAAGATTGAGTAAAATGAAGAGAAACGGCTCTACCACGTTATTAGGAAACGTGGGGATTTTGACAAGGACGTGGTTAGAGCCCTTTCTCTTCATTTTACCGGATTAAGAAAGAAAGTGTCTTGTTGAAATGATGCACATTGAGGGGGAAATATTATACTCCTCAGGCGACGTTTCGCTGAAATTTAAACAACAGATACATAAACTTGAGCAAAATTGGTGTTTGACTAACTCTGTACAGGCGCTGCGCGCGCTCATTTGTCGAAAGCTCCCGGAACACTCCAAGTGGGAGCCGAACTGTCCACTAAAACTCATTTCAGGAGTTCCTCTCCGGGCACCGGCGGAGCGGATCCTCAGAGCGGAGCGGGAAGTAAGAACGGTCCTACTAAAGCTCTCTAATATCAAATTGCAGGAACGTCACTTAATAAAATAGAACTATCAAGAAAGGTGTCCAGTATTGGGATATCGTTTCCATATACCGTACCGAAGTCGCCCAAAATGACATGATTTGAAGCAACAATGCGTGCTCTCGAAAAATGCCTCTCCCTGAAAATACGTCCTGTTAGAATTCGCTTATAGTCTGATAAAAAGTGGCCGCGGCCATGGAAGTGCACAATCGCAGATACAAAAAAAAATATATCTGCGTGCGTGAAGGCTTGACTTCTTGGACACGTGATATTTAGCGAAAAAGTGTCGGAATGTTTTCCCTAGATATTAAGGATTTGTTTTACTCCTTGGATTATTCTCCTTCAGAGGTTGAGAGATATTATAGAACAAAATGTGGTGCAGTTTCCATCTCATTCAGGTGTTGGTAGCTTTCTTAATCTTGTTGAGATTTATTTAGGTTCTACCGTGATGCTGATATAAGCTCTTCTTGCAAACGATTGGAATTTGCATTGGTTCCCGGATGGCTCCAGTTTGATCAGAGATATATATTCGTGTAATTGACCTTGTCGTGGCTAAGTCAGTTGAAGTTTACATTGAGGGTTCATTGTTGGTACGGAGGTACGTGGACAATGTCTTAATATGCACTTCGGATCGTCTTGTTGGCAAATGTGTTAGAGGCCTTCTTGCAAGCAGCTAATGAGTTGACTTTCTCTATTGAAACACCAGCAGATGGTTGGCTACAATTTTTTGGTATCCGGTTCCAGGTTGTGCTGTGACAGAGAGTGACGCTGCTATTATCTTATCCTAATCTACTTGCCTTCCTTGTTGTTGTTATGTTCTTTCTTTTGCTCACCAACCCACTAGCTGATAAAAAGAAGCACAGCCCTTGAATAAACGCTCAGTCTGTTCGAGACGGTGTACGAGTCACTTCAGTGGCGACGAGGATGGTTACACTTGCGGAGCGGTGTGGCCGCTGATGCCGACAACTTGGATTGCCAGACATGGCGGCATTACTAAGTCCCCCGCAGTTCGAGGAGACAGTGGACAAGTGGGACGCGTACAAGTTGCGACTAGAAGCCTTTTTTGAGGGGAACGGCGTGAGCGACACCAAGAAGAAACGGGCATTCCTGGTGGCCGCACTAAGCACATGGACGGTCACGGTTCTGAGCAGTCGGTGCGCCCCAAGCAAGGTAAATGACCTCCAGTACGAAGAAGTCACGCAACTGCTTCAGAAGCACTACTCGCAGAGAACAAACGAGATTACGCAGTCGTACTTGTTTTTTACAAGAAACCAAGAGCCAGACGAAACGGTGAAGGATTTCATTGTGGCTATTCGGCAGTTGGCAGACACTTGCAACTTCGGAAGCTTGCTACAGCGAATGCTGCGCGACCGCATCGTCTGTGGAATACGGGACCCTGACGTGAGAAGACGCATGCTCACGAAAACGTCGTTGACACTTGCCGCAGTGGAGGAAATCGCCCTGGTTGCGGAAATGGCCAAGATCAACGTACAGCAGATGACCCGACAACTGAAGCCGGGGAGGAGGACAACGCGGTGCATGCACTCCACGGCCGACCAGCAGGAAGCCAAGACAGAACGCCTCGGCCAAACGCTTGGAAGAGCAACAGAGAACCTTGCCCAAGGTGGGGAAGCAAGCATGAAGCAAACGAGTGCAAGTTTCGCAACGCGCGGTGCTTCCGCTGTGGCAAGACTGGCCACCTGGCGAAACGCTGTTTCGCTACCAGCAACAAGCCAAAAAGCACAATGGCCTTAGATATCCAGGTCGACGCAGACGAAGGCCAGGACGGTCTCTTTGCGATGGAAGCACTGGATTTCATCGGGAACCTCAGCACACTCCAACCGTTCATAAAGACCTTCCGTTGGGGTGATGTAGCCGTGGATATGCAGCTAGACACAGGGGCACCGGTGTCCGTCATCACATGGGCCACGTACCAGCGACACAAGGACGTCTGGCCGAAACTTCGCAAGACTGCGACAGAGCTGACGTGCTTCCTGGGAAAACTGCCCGTGCGCGGACAGCTCGAGATGCAAGTTTCACTGGGGAACAAGACGGTGACCGGAACGTTGACAGTCCTGGAGTGCCCTGGACCAAACCTATGCGGCCGTGACCTGCTGCGTGACTTCCACCTGCTGCCAGCGCCAGCCTTCGTCAATCAGTGCCAAGGTGAGCGAACAAGCGCTATCGGCGGCGGGCCGATACTTGCGGAGTTCTCTGACTTCTTCGAGCCGGGCCTAGGATTGTTGAAGGGTCCCCCAGCCCGCTTCCAACTTCGCGAGGGTGCGGTCCCCAAGTTCTACAAAGCTCGACCTGTGCCGTACGCACTGCGAGAGAAGGTTTCTGATGAGTTGGACCGGCTGGTAAAGTTAGGCGTATTGTCCCCAGTGGCAACGTCAGACTGGGCGACACCTCTGGTTCCGGTTGTTAAAAGGAATGGCAGCATTCGTCTTTGTGGTGATTTTAAAATGACGGTTAACAGTGCCTGCCGTGTCGAACAATATCCGCTGCCACGAATTGAAGACATTTTTGCGGCGCTAAACGGCGGGGAAGTCTTTAGCACGATTGACTTGAAAGATGCATATAACCAGCTGCCCTTGGATGAAGCAGCCAGTATGCTGACAGTGGTGAACACACAGAAGGGTTTGTTCGCCTTTAATCGGCTACCCTTCGGTGTCGCGTAAGCTCCAGCTATTTTTCAAAGACGCATTGAAGCGGTGTTGCAAGGATTGCCTGGTGTACAGGTATATCTGGACGACGTTATTGTGGCCGAGAAACAACACGACAGCAGCCTTCTCCAGACGGTGTTGCGGCGGCTGCGAGAGTCCGGGTTAAGGCTGCATCCAGAGAAATGCAAGTTTCGGCAGCAAGAAGTCGACTTCTTAGGTCACCGAATTGACGCGAAAGGCCTACACCCTAAGGCGGAAAATGTGGCTGCGGTGATTTCATTACCCTCACCAACCTGCGTGACAGAATTAAGGGCGTTTTTGGGGTTGGTGACCTATTACCACAAGTTCTTGCCAGACGTATCCTCGACCTTGGGGCCTTTGTATGATCTTCTGAAGAAGGGGACAGTATGGAAGTGGGGCGATGTCCAGGAGGAAGCTTTCAAACGAACAAATACTTTACTTCGGGAGGCAAAATTCCTCGCGCACTACGACCCCAAGAAGCCATTATGGTTAGCATGTGATGCGTCACCCACAGGGATTGGGGCAGTCCTGTCGCACCGAGAAGATGGCAAGGAACGCCCGATCGGATTTCGTTCTCGGACGCTTTCGGCGGCAGAGCGAAACTACTCGCAGCTGGAACGTGAGGCGCTTGCTCTTGTGTTTGGTGTTACCAAATTTTGTCAATACTTGCTTGGGCATACGTTCATGCTAGTTACCGACCATAAACCCCTCGTGGGGCTCTTTCACCCGGAAAGACCGATTCCCGCGATGGCGGCTGCAAGAATACAGCGCTGGGCGCTACTGCTGAGTGCCTACTCATACGACATCGAGTATAAGCCCGGAAAAAGCAACATCACGGCAGATGCCTTGAGTCGCTTACCGGTACCCGGAATGGAGGACCAAAGCACACGTCTAGCTGACAAAGATGCGCAAGAGTACGTACTGCTGACCGAACAGTTCAATGACGGCTTGATATCGGCCCAGCGACTAGCGGTGCTCACAGATAACGATTTGCAATTACAGCAAATTCGTAGTTGGATACAGAACGGCTGGCCACAGCAGTTGCCGTAGCCACAGCTGGCGTTGCGCCCGTATTTTGACCGTAGGGACGACCTGATGCTGAGTCATGGGCTTATCTACTGGGGGCACCGTGCGGTAATCCCAACAAAGGCGAGAGAAACAATGCTAGAGATGTTACATGCCACGCACCAAGGTATTGCGGCGATGAAGACGCTCGCTCGCTCGCTTTTTTGGTACCCCCGAGTTGACAGCGACATTGAACGTTTGGCCAAACTCTGCCAGGTTTGCGTACAAGCCTCCTGTATGCCACCAGCAAAGCCTCCCGTTAGCTGGCCGGACACGGGAGAAAGGTGGTCAAGATTGCATGTCGATTTTGCGGGGCCGGTCGATAATCACATGCTGCTGATCGTCATTGACTCGCACAGCAAATGGCTCGAGGTTATCCCAATGGAGTCGGCCAGTTCCCTTACGACTATTGAAGCCTTGCGTACCATTTTTGGACGGTTTGGGTTGCCAACTACCGTTGTGTCAGACAACGGACCGCAATTTGCAAGTGACGAATTTCACAGGTTCATGGAGCGGAACAACATCATCCACCTGACAACGGCGCCCTACCATCCCCAGTCGAACGGGCTGGCCGAGCGGGCCGTTCGTACCATCAAGCAAGGGCTGGTAAAAAACTGCGTGGGGTCCCTTCAGATTCGTCTTGCCCGGTTTCTCCATCGGTATCGTCGGACTCCCCTAGGATGTGGAAAAACACCGGCCAATTTGTTACTCGGATACGAAATCGATTCGTGCCTCGACAACGTTGTACCTCGGCCCAGGACGGCGCAGGAGGTACCACAACGAACTTTTCAGAAAGGGCAGTCGGTGTGGAGCCGTAATTACGGAAAGGGGAACAAATGGGAACCAGCTACAATAGAAGCTACCATGGGTGCGAGAATGGTTCGTGTGCGCGACTCGCAGGAGGGCCAACAACGAAGACACCACGACCAATTGAAAAACCAAATTGTCCCCACGGAGCATGCGACTACAGTGGAAGCCCTACCCTCGGTCGTGGAGGAATCAACGGCCCCTACTACTGGCGACCCCCGCGAAGAGGAGCTGGTCACGGAGCCTTCAAGGACCCCCGGGGATGACACCCCCGCCATCATCACCACTCAGCCAACAAGCCCGCTGAGGCGTTCCACTAGAAGACGGAAGCCACCGGACCGTTACTCACCTTAAAGGTGAAGGAGTGCTGTGACAGACAGTGACGCTGCTATTATCTTATCCTAATCTACTTGCCTTCCTTGTTGTTGTTCTGTTCTTTCTTTTGCTCACCAACCCACTAGCTGATAAAAGAAGCACAGCCCTTGAATTAACGTTCACTCTGTTCGAGACGGTGTACGAGTCACTTCAGGTTGAGAATGGTCTCTGCTGGGAGTGCGGCAAGACGGACTCAAAACCTCTGCTTTCTAGGGTTAGTTGTCATTGGAAGATTGTGAAGCAGGGTATAGTAAAGTCTGTATTAACGAACTCCCTCAAGTTTTCTTGTGTGCACCGGTTGGGCACAGGGTTAGAAAAGCAGCTTCTTAGATTGATTTATGCTGGCTATAGCTAAGAGTTCCTGTCTTTTGTTGACTAACGCTTGCTGACTAAGTCTAGGGCGCGTACAGATGTGGGAGCTGGAAAAATAAAGATAGTATGTTTGCCGAATTTTCATTACGTGTCCCACAACTTAAAGGCTATAGCGGGGAAGTTTGGTGTGACTGTTGTGTTTAAACCTGAATTTCGGCTTGATAGGTTCGTCTCTTTTTTGTCGCGAAGGAGTGGCTGTAGCAAGAGGCATAGGGAGCCATCGGTCCCTTGTGATCTTAGCGTAGTGTACAAAATTCCGGTTAACTGTGGTGGGTGTTATGTGGGGCAGACGTCTAGTGTCTGAACGATAGGTTGAGTGAACATAAACGTGCTGTCAAGAACAATGCGAATTCCTCTGAGTTGGCAAAACACCTGTCTGCATGTGATAGTTCTATTGTTGATTGGGCCAGTGCAGTGGTTGTTCAGAAGGAAAAAGACTGTTATAGACGTTTGGTGAAAAAATCTCTGATGATTGCTAAACAGGACAATTATTTTAGAAATATGACCGTCGGGCAGGTGTCCATGTTAGGGCCCTTTTAAATTCCTAAAATTGGTCTTGGTTCCTTTGTAGTATTGTCTTGTAAAGAGAGGTTTCTGGGCCGTAGCATTCTAGCTCTGTAGCGCGTTCCCTGTGGTTTTCCTATCCCTTTTATTTCTTTTTTTGTCGCCCGGTGACGTGTCTTTTTTTCCACACAGTTCCTTTGCAACGTGCGTAATCGGTGACGTATCTCCTTCTCTAGACAGACTAAGGCTTTGTCGTTGAAATTATTATTTTTTTTTTCTAGCAGGATGGGTCATGACTGGTCACGTGCTTCTTTTGTTTGGATTTGCAGTTCGTTCTATTTTTGTGTCTTGGTTCGTAGTGTCTCCAAACTTAGAATTCCGAGAAGGCGTTTCCAAGTTGCTGTTTATTTGTTCTTGGGTTTTTGTGTGCCTTCCTATTTAAGAACGTGGTTTGTCTAATAAACCTTAGCTGTGCTTGGAGATTCGTGTGTTACTGTACCTTTCTCTCCCCACTCTCCACGGTTAAAGATATCAGGAATTTTCAGTTACAAAAGAGGAACCACATTATACCGCTCCAAGTCATCCAGTGGCTATATATGAAAGTCTGAGTTTGTCTGAATTTGGCCCAAAAAAAGTTGTGGAGGAGCTCGGGGTTTTGGGTGGAAGAACAAAGTGTTTAATTGAGGCCCGAACATTCTGGTTGAGAATTGCATGTGAAGTTCGTCGAGATGACCAGCATCACGTTATATTGCCAGCTTACGTTCTACTGGCCACTCCCCAAAGTACTCAGATGATGATAATGTCGTCTCTCAGATATTCGGGAGACGTTAATTAAGTACTTTCAGTTTTAAGAGTATGACTGAGGGCCGAAGATGTCGCACTTTATTCACAAAGGGTTCCCGAAAAGTGATGGTGATTTAATATCGGGCATCGGTAAAATTGTACCTGCGCAAAAGTTTAGCAAACAATTGTTTTATTTGAGCCGGTCTAACCCAATAAAGTCAGCAGTCAAAGTGTAGCATGGACCTTCTCTCAATCCTATACTTCAAGCCATGTTTCCACGCGACGCAATAAATCTTGGGACTTCATTTTTTGTGAGTTGCAGACATGTTTGCAGGCATTTTTTACTCTTTCGCGTCAAATATATTCTATAGCCACTTTGAAAAGGAGCCTACAGCAAGCGTCAGTGTGATAGTGTTTTGTTTGCCGTGCTGTTACCGCGCTTTTGGGAGGTATTTGCGCAAGTGTGAATTTTAATTTATTTCTTCTGATGCTTATTTAGAGAGCAAGGGGTTCCTTGTTCAATGGAAAGGACATCCCAAATGGCAGTGTACGCTGGAGCCTGAACGTAACCTCAATGCGGCTTGCTTGAAAGAATTTCTCAGGCCCACGGAACCAAAGCGCTGCCGCCTTGATGAAGCCATCAACAATCTTCTCTACGGAATTCAAGCAAAGCTCGCAAGTAGGAGGTCAAACGGACTGCTGCGGGTTGAGTTTGACCTTGACCTGTTCCGATGGGCATTCGACGGAAAGGGCCAACAGATTGACGCCGGATGGCTGCTTTGTGACGAAAGTGATTTTGATCGCCTCCGTTTGCCGGAGAACTGGCACACGCGTCCCAACAAGCTGCAGGGCGCTGTTACCATCGAGTTTCCAGTCCGTATTAAGGGCGTCTTGCGACTTCAAAGGGCATCCAGCACATTTGTAAACGGCTTTCCCAGGGAGTTGTTGCACATCTTCCTTGTTACCAAAGGGGTTTCCTCTAAGTAAGAATGGCGGCCAACGTGACCGACACTGTCAAAATGACAATAAATGAAAATTCAATTCAACTAACCATGTCTAATAGAATGGTTAGGAAACTAGAACACGAAAGGCAAACGTTACGAAAGACCTACGTTGAAACTCTCCGACAACACCTGCCGAAACTCGTGAGCACTATCTCATGTGAAGTCCTTGAGGAAAGGCTAAGGTCGCTCTGCACTTCCACTGAATCCTGTTACAAAAAACAAACGGGGCGCGCCAAAAGCAGGTTTCTTGAGAAAGAACATACCCTAAATGTAACTGTAGAGTGCGAAACTTCCGAGCTTTCTACTGAAACCTCTCCAGAAAACATCGATACGGCTTCAGATGCATTAATCAACGCTCTGCAAAGCAAGCTCCACGAGAGCACAAGGAAGAAAACAGAGCTTGAGGGTGCCGTTGCCACGTTGACAGGACAAATAGAAAGCCTTCAAAGTAGGTGCAAAGACCTTGAAGGACAGAACAGTAGCCTTTCGGTCTCACTTTGTCAGTACCAGGCATCCTTCAACAGATCTAAGAAGGTCGGCGAAGGATCTAAAAAGACTGACACGCGAAAGTTGAAGCTGGCGGCTGAGGGGATCGAGACAACGCTAGAAAACTTTCTTCCTAGCTTCGGTCTAAAGCTAGAGGAGATGGTGGTAAGCGACTTGAAAGGAATATTGCACAAAATTGTGTTTCCGGACTCTGGCTGTCCAGTAGTGCAGCATAGCGTGACTAAATCATTTCAAGGTCGTGGTATAACTTCGTACAATGACTTATCTGAGAGCGACGAGCGCGTTGTACACGAAGTAGCTGCACTGCTGGACGAGCATTCTTGCAGCAATTCGTTCTATCAGGAGCTATCGCGACGGATAAAGGGTCTTCCTTCGGTTGGACTTATTAACAGCTTCCGGGAAATCGTTGATGGTGAAGTACACATAACTAAAACGCCAGGAAAAGCAATGGGGGCTCAGGTTTCTTTTCGTGCAGATTTAGAGCACGTTATTATTGAAATTGCCAAAGAACAAGGGAAAACCCTGCGCGAACTGAGCACTGAGCCGATAGTGGTCAAAATTGAAGGAGACGGCTGCACGGTTAGCCACCGGTCAACATGGACTACCCTTTGCTTTGTAGTGATCCTACCTAGAAAATCACTACAAAACCACAAGCTGCACCGCTTGCTCGCCGTAGTAGCCACCGCAGAAAATTATTTTTCCATGAGGGAATCCTTTCAATACCTCTTTGCTGAAATTAATGTCGTTATTGAGAAAAAGAGCATTGTTATTGATGGTATTACTTTTCCTCTGTCAGTATGCTTTGGATCGGACCTCAAATTTGTATTGATTGTGTTGAGTTTACAGTCCGCATCATCGAAGTTTCCTTGCCCCTTCTGTTATGCGGATAGAAATGACAGGGCTAACCCAAGCTTGTCTCTGTCCCATTTCAACACGCCCCCTCTAGTGAGGACATTGTCAAATCTCGCCTCAAACTGCGACTCCCTTGAAAACGGAGTTCAGGATGCAGCTCTCCTTAAAGTTGACCCTGCACAAGTTATTCCTGGCACACTGCACATGCGCATTCGCATCTTTAACCGTCTTTTAGACAACTTGCTTATTGAAGTGGAAGACTTGGATTGTCAGACAAATGTTCGCGATCCTCGCGCAAAGAAGGACCACCTGAACGGCTTCGTAGACCTGATCAACGATAGCGGAGTCCAGTTTAAAGTCTGGGAAGACGAAAAAAAAGGCCGTGCGTTTACCTCTCTTTCAGGAGACGAATGCAAGGCGCTGATGCATTACCTTCCTGGCAAACTGAAAGGTAATCTTCACTCGGACACTGAGTCTGCAGTTATTTTCCTCTGGAATACGTTTTCTAGTATCATGGTGCATCTTGAAACGAACACTCGTGGAGAGAGCATTCAAGAGAATGG
>JABSTQ010004432.1:0-20926 GCA_013358835.2 Ixodes persulcatus | reverse complement strand
AAAAATAGAAAAAGAAATACCGGCTAGTTCTGGCAGCACAGCTATCTGGGTAGGCAACGGTGTGGGTATGGGGGGAACTTGGCTAGACTTGGCTATGGTGGGCTGCAGTAACTTGGTTGGAGCTTGTCCGGTTAAATCCAGCTGGCTACTCACAGGCCATCACCTTGCCTCCTCGAGAGAACGAGGACGAAGACGGTGGGGTGTTTTGATTGAGTTTCCACAGCGAAGTATATATGAGCAGTTTAATGTAGTCTATGCAGGTAAGCTCTCGGTATTTTAAAGCTGCATCTTGAGTGGTGGCATGTAGACTTTTCATACCTTTCACATGCCATGGGGCTTGCAGTGATAACCTAATTGGACCACCTGCACCGGGAATAATTAAAATCGGTCCTCTTGTCGTAGATGAAGTGGTCGTGAGCTTAAACGTAACGTTGAGTCTGATACGAATCTCTCGCGATTCAAGCTCGCAATCGACTGACTTCATAAATAGGGATTCTTGGGGAAAATGCGAAGCTCGATAACATTGCAGCCACACTCGCGCTGCAGCTTCTTGTGCTCATGGCACATTTTCTGCTATTGTTCTTATGTTTTTTTAAAATTATTTATCCATCCGACGACCACGCAGTGGTAGACAGACAACCGTAGATTTTCAGAAATTCCAGCACGGTAAAAAGGAGCACTCGGAACTAACTCATGCACGACGTCCGTTTTTAAGCCTTTTCGCCCATTCCCTTGGCGGTTGCATACCCTGTGTCAGCGGGCAATCCAAAAATGCACGAGGTCGAGGGTACGTCAGTTACTGGCTGGTTTGAGGTTATGCGAAAAAGGTCTATACTTCGTCTCACCCTAGCATGGACTAACCGCGAAGGCTGTGCTAGCGCGAGCGGCCAGCCTTGACTGCCTTGACTAGAGCACTAGCTGCACGAGCCCTCTTGCAGCCGCCGCGGCTTCATTCAAAGCGACTAGCTCGCGCTTTTAGCACGCGCGGCTAACAATAGTCCATACTAAGGTGAGACGAAGTATAGCTCGAATACATGGTTGTTTTCGTCATTATTTCATGTAACCATGCATGAGCCGCTGTGTTGTGGTATACTTCGTCTCACCCTAGCATGGACTAACCGCGAAGGCTGCGGTAGCGCGAGCGGCCAGCCTTGAGTGCCTTGACTAGAGCACTTGTTGCACGAGCGCTCGTGCAGCCGCCGCGGCTTCATTCAAAGTGACTAGCTCGCGCTTTTAGCACACGCGGCTAACAATAGTCCATACTAAGGTGAGTCGAAGATAAACATTGCGAGTTTGTCTGATATGCCCCGTTTACCTTATGTTGCATAGCAGCGAAGATTAGAAGCGCGAGCTCAAGGCGTTGGCGGCTGCTCTTTCTGCGGTGCCGCCGAGATGCGCCCTGGTAAATCGAACGAGCCGAGTGCTGACGCTTGACTCTATTTGTATTTTACTTCAAAATACGTGAAAATAAAAAAGCAAGACACAGGAAAGATCAGACCAGAACAAGCCCTAACCCAAGTTGTCACAGTCAAATGAAAGAAATGAAACACGCGCCATCAAAGAAACTTGCTCTCCTGACTTAATCGTTCTTTCTGTTTGTTCGTCATTCATTTCTATATGTTTCGAAGTAAAGAGCAAATCGAGTCAAGGGTCAGCACTTTGTCTGTGTTCGTTTTCATCATGGTTTTGTCAATTCCTTGCTGTTTTTATATTCATAAAAATAAGTTAATTCATAAACCTGCCTAAGTATTTCTGGCCAGACGTCACATCGTTTTGCCTTGCCACGACACCTTCGCAGCACCGATGAAGTAGTGACAGCTTGTCCCTTATTGCATAAGCTAGCCTGAAGATATTGTCACGACTTTATGTACAACACCAAAAAGAGCCCGGCCCCGTGAAACAACAAAAACTTCAACTTCTTCACTTCAATGTCGAGCCCCAGCGGAGTAGATGAAGAAGAATGTCCCAAAAAAAACAAAGCTCACAGTCACGCGATGGCACGAGTGTCAGACGCTCGTGCCATCGGCCCGTGCGTCTGGAGTGTGGCACTGCCCTCTCCTTCTCCTTTCGATGAAGCATCGTCCCGATGATTAAAGGGGTGATGCAACCATTTTTGTACTTCGCGCAAACACCGCTTAGAACAGATTCCTGACGTTAACGACCTCTGAAACACGCGTTCGTTTTTCACCCCACGCAGTAGAAGTCCCAGAAAAAAATTAAAGAAAAACGAGCAGCGTTTACCCCCTCAACTCGCAGCCAGAACAAGCGGTCACGTGATCTGGAGCCGATTATATGCCGCCAATGTTGATCATAGCCACGCGCTGGGGTTGGCAAAGCACAGGACACGCGCTGAGTTCCAGACATAGTTATGACTCGGCTATAGGAAGTATTCGCTGGCGGCCATAGTTGTGTGCGCGACTGCTGAGCGCGTGCTGATGCCGAGCTTCCACAGTTCTTTTGTAACGTGCATTCCGCACTCTCAAGATGGCCGGTCTTAGCAGCCTATTAATGTGGGCTCGTTCTGAGCATGCGCTCTAGACACCACCCCCAAATATGGCGCCCAGTGAATACTCCTTATAGACAATAGACCCTTTTCGAAATTTTGTCTGGCAACTTCAATAACTATCATCATTTAAATTCATATTATCTGTACATGCTAATGGCGTTCTTTTGATGAATGGTGGAGAAAGAATACCGAAGCGGAGCCTGAAAATTCCAGACGTTAGTTCGCTGCATTATTCTCCTATGTTACCGTGTCGAGACTTATACGCTTCTACGCGCTACGCATTTGAGGGTGTCATGTAAAACCTTAGAATGCTTGGCTTCGGCACGCCCCAGACATCTCATGGCAATAGAATATGGTGAATTGTATCAAGAATTTGACTTCACCGAGCGCCTTGTACAGAGTGGTACACACCGTCGCAACTGAAACAAATAGAAAAATAACTGTGCAGCGAAGAAAACCGCAACTTTCGCACGTCTGCCGTTGACGGATATGTACCACATTCTAACCGCCATTAGCATACAGAAATTTAGACTGATATTTGAGCCACTAGATGGCACTGAATTTGTGAAAGGGTCTATTGCAAGCATGTCACCTGACTGGTGCCCTAGAGTTCCTGTATAGACCTTTCCAATGTTTACAAAATCACAGTCCAGCGTGCGATCTTCACAGCCCAGCACGTGCATGTTCGTCGCTTCGTAAAGCGAGGAAAGCACGCGCAATACGCACGAACGCTCAAAATGGCACCGGCCACACGCTCTTTTTGGAAAGGTCTATAGGCTCCCTACGGGAGCCAGAGTTGCGCGTTTGATTAGACATGCCGCGTGCCGCCCTCGTCGCTATTCGCCGAGATCCGATCACGTGAGGAGCCGTATCAAGTGTCGTGCAGCAAAGTAGACGTTGCACGCGCCCCGGCGTACGTTCCCAGGCTTTTGAGCCCGCCGCGCGCCTCGAACGCGCGGCGCTGCTATTCGCCGAATTCAGTCACGTGAGCTGGATCCACATGCCATGCGTGAACGCGCAACTCTGGCTCCCGTAGGGAGCCTATTAGCGCCGAGATGTTTCGGTGGCGCCCTCTTATGGTTTCTCTCCGTGACGTCACGACTGGGATTTGCCTCGCCGTGACGTCACCAGTTGTTATTCTGGCTACTTACCATCTGGGGCGACGACGAGTTCGATGGTGTGTTTAAAAAGCACAGTAGAAGCTAGGAGCCATCGCAATCCGAAACTAACACCGTCAAGGTTGACAATCTGACAGTCCTCATAAGCCCATGGTTTGGCCAATCGTGGAAAGCTGACCACAGCGACGCTTTTGTCCGCGCACGTCGCTAATAGACCATTCTAAAAAAGAGCGTGTGGCCGGTGCCATTTTGAGTGTTCGTGCGTATGGCGCGTTCTGTGCTCGCTTTCCGAAGCGACGAACACGCACGTGCTGGACTGTGAAGATCGCACGCTGGACTGTGATTTTGTAAACATTGGAAAGGTCTATACAGGAACTCTATGGTGCCCCATGCGTGCGAACACCTGCAGTGTGCGCGTGAACAAAGCTTTGGCAAGCTCGCAATTTCACGCACTTTTCTGCACGAGCAGAGGCATGGTGGCCTCCAGATGCCCTGCATGCAATCGTCTCGATTGGACACGGGCCACTACCCGAATGCTTCACGAGGTAGTAATTATGACGAGCCCAAATCGAGTGCCCACACAATGCTCGGGTCCAATCTATGAACCGCATTCAAATATCGTCACTGGGGTGTTGTGCGATCCCCACGTTACGTCATCAAATTTTGCAACGGAGAGATTGAATGAAAATGATCGCTTTTGTCCTTGAAATTACACCGCAACAAAGGAGTTTCTTGGCCAGTGGCGTTGCGTGCGAGAATCCTTGAGTCCCACTAGTGCCAGTAAGCTCGTGTAAAGTGAAAAACATTCCAATTGAATATCGTTGCACCGCTCCTTTAACCAAAAATAAATGTGGTGTAAGAGATGTCTATTCTCTGGCGTAGTATTGCTTTATTCGGACCACGTAGACGACCTCTGGACGTGCAGAGCGTCGGAAGGAACGATGTCTACCATCGGAAATGACTTCGTATGTGAGGTCACTCAGGCGACGAAGAACCTTATGGGCTGAAATACTTTCGCATAAGTTTTTCACCGAGCCCTCGATGTCGGATAAGAGTCCAAATCCATGCTTGATCCCGCGGTCGAAATCGGACGTCCCGGCCGCGCAGGTTGTAGCGGCGGGCGTCGACGAGCTGCTGTCGGCGGATTAGTATACTCTGGCCAGTTGACGCGCTTCTTCTGCACGTTGCGCACAGATATCTGCGTCGGCATCTGTCATGTCCGGGAAGTGAGGCAGCATGGCGTCCAGCGTAGTCGTTGCCTCGCGTCCGTAAACTAGTCGGAATGGCGTGAAAGCCGTTGTTTCCTGTGTGGCCGTATTATACGCGAACGTGATGTAGGAAAGAATCTCATCCCATGTCTTGTGTTGGACGTCCACGTACATGCACAGCATATCGACACTTGTCTTGTTGAGGCGCTCTCTGAGGCCGTTTGTTTGCGGGTCATAAGCTGTAGTTTTTCTGTGAGTCGTCTGACTTAACCTCATTATGTCTTCCGTGAGCTGAGCTGTGAATGCAGTACCAAGATCTGTTATAACCACTTTTGGAGCGCCATGACGCAAGACGACGGTGTCGACGAAGAACTTTGCCAACTCTAATGCGGTTCCTTGGAGGGTGCCCGTGTCTCGGCGTACTGCGTGAACTAGTCCGTCGCAACGATGATCCACTTGTTGCCTGAAGACGAGGTTGGAAAAGGGCCCAACAAGTCCATTCCGATTTGTTCCAATGGTGCTGGCGGCTTGTCAATCGGTTGAAGAAGGGACTCACAGGCGGCGTCTTACGCCGCTGGCACTCGCGGCATGTCCTTACCTAATGGTGTCGCGTACATTCGGGTCCAGTAGTACTTCCTACGGACTCTCGCGAGTGTGCGGGCAAAACCAAGGTGTCCCGACGTTGGTTCGTCGTGGCTGGCATTAAGAATTTCGTCGCGAAGGGCAGTCGGAATGACAAGAACGTATGAGGCCGCGAATGGTTGGAAATATTTCTTTTACAGAACATCGTCTTTTAAGCAGCGGTTGGAACAGGCGTATCACGGCGTTCCAGGCGTTCAATAAAAGCACGAAGCTCGGGGTCAGTTTGTTGCTGTTGGGCCATGATCGCAGTGTCAATTGCTCCGAGAAAAGCGTCGTCCATTTCATCGGTTTGCGGAGCATGGGTCAACAGGAGCACGAGAGAAACAGTCCGCGTCGTTGTGTTTTCGCCCCGACTTGTGCGCGACGGTGATTTCAGATTCCTGGAGTCTCAGGCTCCAGCGTGCGAGACGCCCGGAAGGATCGTTGAGGGTGGCCAACCAGCATACAAAATGGTGGTCTGTGACTACTTTGAAAGGCCTCCCATAAAGGTAGGGGCGGAACTTGATGGTGGCCCAAAAGATTGCGAGACACTCTTTTTCCGTGGTCGAATAGTTAGTCTCTGCTTTGGACAGTGAACGGCTGGCATACGCAATCACCCGTTTGACTCCATCTTGCCACTGGACTAAAATGGCTCCGAGGCAACGTTGCTAGCATCAGAGTGAATCTCGGTCTCTGCGAGCTCGTCGAAGTGTGCGAGAACTGGTGCCTACTGCAGGCGACTTCGAAGCTCTTCAAAAGCACACTGCTGCTCTTCCGTTCACGTAAACGGGACATCGTCACGCGTGAGTCGAGTGAGTGGTTCGGCGATTTCGGAAAATTGCTCCACAAAGCGTCTATAATAGGCGCACAGTCCCAGAAACTGCCGTACGGCCTTCTTGTCGGTGGGAGGAGGGAACAATGTGACGGCAGAAGTTTTCTCAGGGTCGGGCAGAACGCCTTCTGCGCTCACGACGTGGCCGAGAAATTTGAGCTCTTTGAATGCGAAGTGGAAGAGGGGGCGCACCTCAGAGCCCCATAGAGAATACATGAGGTTTTTCGCCAACTTAGAAAAATTCTCACATAATAACGGCTGCGCGGATCTTCTTGAAAATTTCGGCTTTAAAGACATTGAGGCCTTATCGAGACATTAAAGGACCCATGAAACGATTTTTTGACTTCCGGCCAAATGAGATGGCGTTTGGGGATGCCCCTCAACTCATACAATGTTTCCCGAGTCACGTGCGCATGACGCGCCGCGGGGTACGCGGCTTCCGGTCTTGTCCTCTCCTTAGCACTGTGGACGTTGCTACAGCGAGAACAGGCTCTCCCCTCTCTCCCCGTTAATATGCTGCTAAGACCGGCCATTTTGACGGTGTGCAATGCACCTTGCAAAAGAACCCTGGAAGCTAGCCATCAGCCCGCGCTCAGCAGTCGCAACCAGGCGCACGAGAAAGAAAACGAACCACGCAGCTGCTGGAACGTGGTTTTTATATCGCGTTGATCACACCGCTCGTCGGTAGCAGCCAGCCAACGTTGCTAGGCAGCGGAGTAGCGGGGAGGGGATGCTTTGACTTACTCCGGATAGATGGCGCTGCGAAAACTTCGTGTACTGAACAAGAATATAAAACTTTCAATTAATTTGTTTATGTTGGAACGAAATCATTTCTAAACGTTACCATTAAACTGAGAATATACTTGTTCCAAGAGCGATCTCAATAACCGCACCCGCCGTGACGTCACAAAGTTAGTTCCTATGGCCGCCGTACGTGAAGTCAAGTCAAGAAATAGTTCCTTTTTGTTTTTGCGGTTACGCAGCGCATTCGCGACATTTCGAGAGAAGTGGTCGTGTTTTATGGTCCTTGTGCTAAAGTAAACAAAAAAAGGGTAATAAGGTGCACGTTCTCTCGAAGTTAGAATCGTTTCATGTGCCCTTTAAGCGGAACAAATGTTTTATTATAAATTTATTTATATTCTTAAAAAAAATCATGGAAATGGTCAAAATTGGCTAATTCGGCACTCTTGCGTTCGGAGCGAATTTACAAAATTATCTAAATGCAAACAGAAAAAGTATTTCGTTTAATGTCTTCTAAATTTATTACGGAATCGAATAATATTGAAATTATTCATGTAAGTCGATCTGTTCCGTAACTACAGCGAATATAAAGAACCAAGGTGTCGGTGCTTGTTTTCATTGTTTTTAAGGTACCTCTCTCTCTCGTGAGGTGGCGCTCGCTGTCCACGAAATGCGAAATCGTCCGTTCGGCGATCGGCCGGATCGGCACTGTGCAAGGTATTCTTCCGCGCCCGTATCCTGTTTCATTCTGCACGCCGAGGCGTCAGTGTGAGTGTCTCGCTTTCCTGGTTCTCGGTGGGTAGGTCTCCGTGTTTTCGCACGTGGCAAATTCAACTTGGAGCTATGGGTCGAAGACAGCCGTTATATGGCAAGCGGACCGCGAGGTGTTCCCCAACCTCGCGGTCCGTCAATGTGTTGTGCTTGTTTGTACTTTTTTTTTTCTTTTAAAAACGTTTTTTTTACGCAATGTTTTATTTTATCGTTATCTTTCACACAAACGTCCTTCGGCCTTGGGGTCGTGGAAATCGGGGATGAAGCGTGCACATAGTAGATCTTCCTTTGCCTCCTTTATAGTTTTCACGGACGTCCTGTGACCTCCGTTTGGTTCGTGGTCACCGCAATCTGACGCGGGGAAACGGGTCGCCTGCTCTGTAGTCAGGGTATTCCTAGGGAAGGGTTCTTCTGGAAACTCACATATTGCCCAAAAAGGTGACATGGGTAATGATTAGGGTATGGTTTTTCCGTTGTTTATTTTTGAGCAAAAATCGGTGCATGTTTTTCGGTGCTTATTTTTTAAACACCAGTGTATTATGGTTGAACTTATCGTGATGACGCTAAAAAGCGTTGATAACCGAGGAAGAAAAATGCGATTGGAGAAGAACATTTCAAATGTCCAATTCTATTCACATATCTCATACGCTCTTCTCGTGGGAGCATCTATCCCGACGAAAAATGCCTAAGTCATTGAGCTGTGAACGCATACGCAGTGTACAATCTTTCGGCCTAGAGAGCTATTGCGCACGCTCGAACGCGCTTCACAGCCAAGTAGACGAAGTTGGTGGCACCCAGAAGGCGAGTTTTTGAATGGTCTGTAGTAGGCAAAAGAAACAAATAACAATCAACGCATCTCAGTTCCCCAAGCGAAGAGGCGCGTTTCTAAGGTCAATGGTTCCGGACGACACTAATGTGGTTGGCGTTGTCTTCCAAGAACCACACCGACCTCTGAATAGGCACTGGAAGAATGGAGGATCGACGAATAAAATGTTTCACAAACTTCTACAGAGGAGGCGTTTCGAAGAAACTAGCCGTCGCTAGGGCAGGAACAGTCACCAACTGGAGTGTTTTGGTTTTACCCAGGCCGAATATTTCCAACCACCGGAGTTTTTCGGTTGTAACCAATTTAGTATTTTCGTCACCGGCGGATATTTATCAACTCAGAATATTAAAGTTTGTCCTGAAAATCATTATTTTTTTTCTTGGTGAATAGAGGTGATTTGTTGAGTTCAAAACTTCGCATTATCAAAATAACAAACATCGAAATGCTGAACACCGAATTATGAAGTAGCTAAAAGGCCAAAGCGCCGGAAGGCAACCCTGAACTGCAACAATATTTATTTACTTCGATTTCGAAACGTATTTTTGCAAGGGAAACTGGACTAGGGCAAGAAAGAAGGGAGAATGGAAGGGCCGGGAAGGGAAAGGTAGTTCGGAAGAATAGAGTGACGAGAATAGGAAGTTTCAGCAGATCGTTTCCGCAACCCGCTAAGCGCCAGTTTAGCTCTGCGTCATCCGCCACGAGACCCTGAACTATGCAGAAAAGACTGGAGGCGTGAATGCTCAGTTGCGGCGCCTTCTTTGGGGATACCGATACGGATGAGAAAAACGGCCTGCTAAATCTCGCTATCTCCAAAGCTGACCGATAACGTCACGCAGAGGAAACGGCGGCCAAACGTTCCGCGCGTAGAAAATCAACTTCCTTTCGAAATACGCTCATGAAGGTGGTGCATATGTTATGTTTGCAGCGACGGATAGCAAACGCCTCAACGATCGCGATTCCTTTCAAACCCTGACCTATGCAAATAATAATCTACAACGCGGTCAAAAGCGATGTCTTGGGCACCCCGATAAGTCGTTTTTGTTCGCACTGCGGATTATCGGTTTCCCGAAGTTAGCACAAAGAAGTTCAACGACCTAAAATAGAGTACGCATGCCCATAATATAGTTAAAAAGGCCAATAGTAGATTGGGCTTCCTCCGAAGATCCCTTAAGTTTGCGTCCGTAGAAACAAGGCTAACGACGTACAAAACGCTGATCAGACGTTTACTTGAGTATGCGTCAGAAGTGTGGGATCCTCACGTGATGTATCTTGAGCGGGAACTGGAAAGAGTCCAGCGGCTTGCAGTGCGCTTTATATTTTCTAGTTATCGCCGACTTGAATCCCCTACCCAGCTTTGTTCGCAAGCCGGCCTTCCATCGCTTAGCAGTAGGAGAAAAACCAAGCGTTAAAAACTTCTCTTTATGATTCTTAAAGGGCAACTCCGTTCAAAACTCAAAATGAAATTAATTACTGGTATCGCTGTAGTGACACAAAATACGACCCCAGCCAAAATATTACGTCCGTGGGACGCCGCATTCTCAACTAATGCCGATAATAAAAATGCGACCCGCCGCGAGCCGCTGCTCCTTAGCGGGCGGCCAGCGGGTTGCCGATCGCTAAAGCAACATTGAACCGTGACGTCAGTATCGTTCTCTTTTTTTTTTCCTTAGGTCCGGGCGTTGCGCGGAGTGCGCTTCTTTAAGCCGCTACCACCGCTACTTCGGCTTGTGATTGGCGTGTTTAGCCGTTGCTTTTATCTGTCGCTCATGTAGCTTCGGTATATAGCCTTTTGTTTATTTGCTTGTGAGGACTCCAAGACTCGTTTTAGCGCGAGCAACTCGGTTTTAGCGCGAGAAACTCAGCTGCTCCTCGAAAGATGCCGAGTGCAACTTGTAGCGCTGTGGGCTCCTCAAACAACCCGCTGCGCAACACGGAGGTGCTTTCTCACAAGTTTCCAACGGACCGGAAATTGGAGAAGGTGTGGGTCAACGCTGTTCGACGAGTGGACTTTGGACTTCGGCTTTTACGCGCCCGAGGAAAAAAGAACGAAAAAACAAACGTGTACAGCCCAGCACACATGTGTTCGGGCGCCGCGACCCGCGCCGGAGAGCCTCAAAGCTTCGTGTCTGGGACTGACCCGCAGCGCGAAAGCGAGAGGGCCCCCAGTACTGTATGTCACTGGCAGCGCGGTGTAGAGCAACGCCGCTCCATCCACGGAGCCCTGATTCCAATTTAGGCCTATCGACGAGTACGGAAGACCGCACTCACGGCGACAGCCGCCGAGTACGGCACCGAACGAGTTCACTCGTTTTCCAGTCGCTAGCTTTTGGGTATACAAGCGACGAGTACGGCAAAGCGCACGCACGGCAGCGGCCGCCGAGTACGGCACCGTACAAGTTCACGGGTTTTCCAGTCGCTATTTTTTTGGTATACGCACTAACTCTTGCTACATATGCTGAATAACTAACTACCATGTATACAGAATAAAACAAAATCAGCTTACCTCCTATTTTTAGACGGCTAGCGCAACAGAGGTAGGTGCAGCTCGGCCTGCGTACTCGTTGAACGAGAACGATCCTGACGTCACGTTCACATAGCGGCTGATTTCCAGTGTTGCCGGGACCTCTAGCGGCTAGTTTCGGTTTTGTTGGCCGCGCCCCAAACAAAACTTTGAGGCGTCGATATCTTTAAAACTACTAACAATAACGAGAAAAAATTACATCTTGCAATTCAGGGACGCTGACTGCACTAAAAACAGTCATAATCCCAAAATCGAAAGTATTGGCCGGAGTTGCCCTTTAATGACCTTGTTTTTATTGACAAAGCATCTTATATTACGCCTCACCAATCTAAAATTTCAAGAAACAAATATAGTCGACATATACAAGAATACAGATATAACAAGGAATGTTTTAAAAATTCTTTTTATCCACGCACAATACGCGAGTCGAATTCCCTGCCGGAAAGTATAGTAGCATGTCAAGATGCTTGCCATAGACAGAGCACATCGCCTTGGCTCTCTCAGCCCCCAAAAAACAAAGACCAATCATTGTAAAGTTTTGTTTCTTCAAAAACATACAAACCATACTTTCGGCCGGTTTCAAGCTGAAGGGCACTACTACATCTATTGGCGAAGACTTTCCGGCAAACCTACGTGTTGCCAGAAGGGAACTGCTTGCATTTGTGAAACCAAAAAAGTGTCGTTTTAGGCTGCGATTTGATAAGCTATTCACGGATGAAAATTGTTTCGTTTATGATCATACTAACCAATGTGTCATTCCCCGGAGCGAATAGCAACCCAAGAAAAAAAAGCACGTTTCTTCTGCTACTTCTGCTTCGTCAATAAAGCGAGCTGACGAAACATTCTGCTGTTACTCTGTTTTGCTTACTAATATAAGGAGCTTGCTTCCTAAACGTGACAATGTGTACTCTGTTATCGATTCATTGCAAGCCGGTGTCGTTCTTCTTATCGAAACGTGGCTCACCTCCGAGGTTCATGACTATGAAATAATTCCTTCCAACGTGAATTATGCAATATACAGATGCGATAGGGTTAACAGAAGAGGCGGGGGAGTACTGATAGCGATAAACAACCGCTTGTCGTCATCGTTGGTGGTTACAGCGACTGGCTTGGAGATGGTTTGGATCCATATTTCGTCACCTTCAACACAGATACTGCTTGGCCTTTGTTACAGACCACCTGACATGAGTAGACACTTTGTTCGTTTGTTACACGAATGTCTTAGCAACTTATGTTCAAAATTTTCCAAAACAACTCCTGTACTTCTCGGTGATTTTAACTATCCCGCCATTAATTGGGACACCTTATCTACCACCAATAATGAATCAAAACAATTTATGGATATGTGTTTAGATTTCAACCTCCAACAGCTTATTAATCAACATACAAGAATCGCTGCTCAGAGCAGCAACATACTGGACCTTTGTATTTCTACAGATCCTAGTATTTTTAATAACCTTTCATTATTTCCTGGGCTCAGTGATCACCTCATAGCACATTTTAGTTTTTCCTTTCCTATTAAACGCAAATGCCCTAACCAAAAACAAATTAGAGATTATAATAAAGCTGACTATGCTTCAATTAACACAGAATTAGAAATATTTTGAGAACAATTTCGTGAAACATTTCGCTTGCGCACAGTTGAACAAAACTGTATCCAATTTAAAAATAAGTTATCCTTTTTAGCCCGGAAATACGTACCCCTGGTGAATATTAAAACCGACGGACATAATTAATGGTTTACTAAAGCAATTAAGAGAATAGGCAACAAAAAGAAAAGGTTATTTAAGCGAGTTAAGCTATCACCCGCCAATAAGGAGGCACGGAATAAATATGAAGAATATGAAAAATTATACAGGCAAGAAATTGCAAAAGCTAAATCGAAATTTTATAGAAAAGACCTATTAAAAGTATTGTCTGATAATCCCAAACAGTTCTGGAATATGATCAATCCTAAACCTCTCACCCCTCTCGCTTTCACTAACATCGAAGGACTGGCTTTAACTGACAAGCAGTGTGCTGATTGCCTAAAAAAATATTTTTGTTCTGTATTTACCAACGAAAACCTTAACACTGTTTTGGAGCTTCATATTCCTAATCATCCACAAATGGAAGCGATTACTATCAACCCGTTTGGTGTCTTAAAAACCATTGAAAATCAGAAACTTACCTCAGGTACTGGGGATGACCTCATCAATTCCAAGATTCTATTCAACACCAAACACATATCATCTCTCTTTCTGTCTGACATTTTCCGTGAATCTCTTGCTTCTGGTTACATTCCCCTTAACTGAAAAATTTCCCGTGTCATCCCTATCCATAAGTCCGGAGACCGAAATTCACCTCTTAATTATCGCCCCATATCACTCATTAGTATCCCATCCAAAATTATTGAACACATCATATTTTCAAACGTCATAAAATCTATTTAGTCCGATAATCTTCTCGACGTTAATCAACTTGGATTTAGGAAAGGATTATCATGTGAAACGCAACTCCTAGAATTCGTACATAACATTCACTCTAACCTTGAACATAAAAAAAAAACAAGTCGATGCCATCTTTCTTGACTTTGCAAAAGCCTTCGATAGGGTACCTCATAATCCTCTTTTAACCAAACTTCACCATTTTAAAATTGATCCCCTTATCATCGCCTGGATATCAGAATTTCTTTCTGGTCGCTCTCAATACACCGTCGCAAATAACTCAGAGTCATCTCGAACTAACGTAACATCAGGCGTCCCTCAAGGAAGCGTACTCGGACCACTTCGTTTTCTAATCTACATTAATGATCTCCCTCTCTGTGTCTCTTCCACCATCCGCCTTTTTGCAGATGACTGCGTAATTTATCGCACAATCACGAATACTGCCGATCATTCATCCCTGCAAACCGACTTATCATCCATCGCTCATTGGTGTGACACGGGGCAGATGTCGTTGAACTTAGATAAATGCAAAGTGCACACCTTTTCTCGTATTTTGTCACTATCGTCTTACACCTACATTATCAACGACACAGTTCTCAGTAGTGCTTAATCCTACAAATATCCTGGTCTTCATATAACAAGCGATTTAACATGGGCCACTCATATTAACCACATAATCGCTAAGGCAAATAGAGCACTGGGTTTTCTACGAAGGAATTTAAGAATCGCCCCCCCCCCCCCCCCCCGCCTAAAGTGAAACAGATCGCATACCTAAATTTAGTACGCCCAAAGCTAGAGTACGCTGCATCCGTATGGTCCCCGTGGCAAAACTACCTTAAACGAGAACTAGAAAGTGTGCAAAACAGAGGTTTGAGATTTATTTATTCTGATTATTCTTTTTACACTAGTGTTTCTGGTTTGCGAGAGCGAGCGAATCTTCCTGAGCTCGCTTTAAGACGAAAGATATCTCGATTGACGCAGTTTTACAAGGTCTACCACCACAACTCTACGCTTAGAAAAATTTTACTCCCACGTCCCATTTCGTTTTTCCCAAGACTAGACAACAGCTGTAAAATAGAGCCTATATTTGCCTCCAACACATCCTACGCCAATTCTTTTCTCCCTTTGACAATATTAGAATGGAATGCTTTACCTGATAACATAGTTACAACTAACAATTTGGACGTATTTAAAAAGCTACTAGGTGAACATTTAGATCCCTGTGCAAACAATGCTGAGTCTTAACATGTTAAAACGTGCCCTTCGTTTATTTTTGTGTGTGTTTATTTGTATTTGTTATTGCTGCTCACGGGTTTATATTACTATGTTCTATATTGAAATGTTCAGTTTCCCATCCCTTGTGTCGCTGCTCACAAGCTTGTATTACTGTTTCTATATTGAAACTTTTAGTTTCCCATCCCTTGTGTAAGGCCCTGTAATGGGGCCTTCAAGGTATTATGAAATAAATAAATAAATAAATAATTAGTGAAGGGTCTACCTGAACTTGAGCGTGAAACCTGGAACGACACGGAAAACAAGATCAGATAATTCCTTTCAACCCACTTAAATGTTAACCCCGGCGAAATTGAGCGCCCACACCGCAGCGGCCAGCATAGGGCTGGATCTTCTCGACCGATTGTTATAACATTTCTTAACTTTAAGAGCAAGTCCGAGGTTCAGCAAAACGCTCACAAGCTAAAAAATTTGGAGTCGCCGAAAATCTGGATTGAAGACGACCTTTCACCTCGACTGCATCTTGCCCTCAAGAAACTCCGTGACTTCGCAAAAGTAAATCGAGGTGCGAGCAGATTTCGGTTATCATACGATAAGCTCATACTAAACGATGTTACTTACGCCTACGATGCAAATACTGAGCAAGTTGTTTGTATTCCAAGAGATAATTTGCGTGATCTGAGCACGTGACAAAACAATAAATCCAGTTCATGCTGCGCTACAAATATTGGTACCCTCTCCTTTCATATAGCCAACTTTCGAAGTCTGCTTCCAAAGCAGATGTACTGCTTACTTGCATCGATGCATGCTCTGTTGATGTCCTGTTAAGAACCGAAAGCTGGCTTTCTTCGAATATTGCAGACTCAGAGTTGTCTTTTTCTAATTTGTTCACTGTTTATCGCAAGGATCGACCCGGTGCCACGGGAGGCGGAGTAATAGTAGCTATTAGAAACAACGTCTCATCCTCTGTTATCTCCCTTAACAGCACGCTTGAAATTTTGTGGGTCACCACAAAGCTGGAATTTCAGACATGCGTAGTTGGCGTATGCTACCGTCCTCCGAACTCTCCGGCCGACTTTGTTGAGGGCCTCACAGAAGTTATCGACGAGATCTAATGTAGATTCCCTAAATGTCCTCTCATATTGGCCGGAGATTTCAACTATCCTGGCATTGACTGGGGCGCCTGTGTTGTACCTGATGAATGTGCAAGGAAAAGTGAGTGCCGTAAGTTACTTGATATGGCCAATTACTTTAATATGAAGCAAATGATTGCCGCTCCTACTCGTGGAGATGCTGTATTAGACTTAGTCTTTACTACTCACCCAGAACACGCTAGTGTACAAGTAATCGAACAAATTAGCGATCATCATGCTATACATTGTGACTTCTTTCTGGTTGTTAATAAGCCGGACTCAATAAGGAAAGAAATATTTGACTACAAGAGAGTTGATTCGGAAACTTTAGATTCTATGCTACGCGAATTTTCCAGTACATTTCTTGGTGAATTTGATGAACGGTCTGTGAATGAAAATTGGGTCCTTTTTCGAAAAAAACTATTAGAGGTTCAATCCATATGTGTTCCGACTTTAAAAATCGCTCCAAGCTTGCACAAGCCCTGGTTTACAACTACTATTAAAAGATCTATTCAAAAAAAGAAACGTCTGTACAGGCGTGCCCATCACTTAGACTCGGAACATGCCTGGACCGTTTATCATACTTACTCAATCATATGTAAAAAAAGAAATGAAAACCGCCAAACAAATATTTTATGACGAGGATGTCTCGAATATGCTTCGAACTGATGCAAACAAATTTTGGAAAGTAATTAATCCTAAACCTTCACCTGTATTGCCGAGCGTTTCTAGTGATGACGGATCTTTTTTGGGCCCACGCCGATTGGCCGCTGGGTTTAACACCTTTTTTTTAGCAGTGTTTTCACTGAGGAGGATGACTTCCCTCAGCCAGTCACTTTGCCATCTCATGCTGAATGTATTATGCAGGACATTGTTATCACCAGTCACGGGGTCGAGTGTGCCATTGATCGTTTGAACGCTAACTCCAGCCCGGGCCCTGATGGAATATAAACCAAACTCTTGAAATTAACCAAACACGTATCTGGGGTTCTGCTGGATAGGCTGTTTCAACAATCCCTCTCCTCTGGCGAAATACCTGACGACTGGTAACTTGCCCACGCCATCCCCATTTTTAAGTCTGGTGATAAGAATTCTTTCAACAACTGCAGGCCTATTTCGCTAACCTGCGTGGCATGCAAACTTATGGAACATATACTTTCATCCTAGATTATGACTCCTCTATCGAGTAACAACCTTATCTTTCCGAACCAGCATGGCTTCCAACGCGAGCATTCTTGTGAAACCCAGCTGTTTGAATTCATTCATGACCTTCATGTTTCTGTTCATTCCTCACGTCCCGTTGATGCTGTGTTTATTGATTTCGCGAAAGCTTTTGACCGGGTCCCCCACAACAGATTGATATATAAATTGGGTACTATTAATATAAACGAATTAGTTATTGAATGGATAGCGAGCTTTTTATCAAACGGTCTCAATCTGTCGTGATTAATGAACATGTCTCCTCTCCCACACCCGTAAAGTCTGGCGTCCCACAAGGTTCGGTTCTTGGTCCGGTATTGTTACTTCTCAATATAAATGACCTTCCCGCTAACATTCAGTCCACCATACGCCTTTTCGCGGGTGATTGCGTCATTTATTGCCCCATACCCACTCCTTTAGATGTGTGCGTACTCCAGCGCGACCTTGAAATAATCAGCCAATGGTGCATTACTTGGTTGATGCAAATCAACATTACAAAAACAAAGTCTGTAACTTTCACCACCAAATTAAATGTTGATCGCGACGCGTACGCAATTGGAGAGAACCAGATTGAAAATGTCACATAAATCAAATATCTCGGCGTCCACTTTTCAGCTAACCTATCATGGAACCTTCATACTGAGCATATCATCAGCAAAGCGTCTAAAACTGTAGGATTTCTTAAACGTTCATTGTTCCAGGCCAATGAAGCAACTAAACGTCTTGCGTATACCTCTCTCATAAGATCGCAGTTGGAGTACGCGTTCATTATTTGGCACCCTCATCAGATGGATCTAATCAATAATATTGAGTCACTTCAAAATAAAGCCGCCCGGTTCATGGCTAAGGATTACTCCCGATACTCAAGTGTGACTAACATAAAACATTCCCTCAACCTCTCGTCACTTCATTGTCGTAGATATATTTCCCGCATGTCCTTCTTCCATAAGCTATACCATGGTTCATCTGCTTTCAGAGATTCATAAATCCAGCCTCCTTATCATGTCTCATCCCGCGTAGATCACCCCTTCAAAGTACGCCCCATTTTCGCTCGCACCAACCTATTCAAAAACTCCCCTCTTTTCCTCGCTGTCTCCGATTGGAACAGCCTACCCAGCGATATTGTGTCGATCACCTCAGCCGAGATTTTTACCAACGCCCTAACCAATGTATAACGATGTATGTAGTTTTTGGTTACATAATTTTCACTAAGCATTTTTTGTTTTGTTTTTTTCTGATATTATATGTTGCGCCAACTCCGGACGGGCATCTTGTGGAACATGAATAGTGGCTTCGGTACCCTTGAAGGTGCCAAGGCTTTCCTCCAAGACTTCCGAAAACTCGTGAACTAGAGTTTTCACATCCGAGAAGGAATGGACTGTTGCTTCCACCTCCGAGAAATTGATTCCCAGATCTCGAATCCAATTGCGTCCAAGCAGTGTAGGCGAACCATCTCCTGCAAGGAAGAGAGGTAATACCGCCTTTTTGTATTGGAACTGTAGTCTTGCTTCTATTCTGCCTTGGACCGGAGTCAGTTCCCCGGAGTAACCTCGCAACAGCACCCTAGATTGATCGACAGGTACAGCTGGAAGTAACTTCTGAAACCGTTTTTTTTTTTTTTGACATGACGGACACCGTCGCTCCGGTATCCATCTCCACGCAAAGTGGCTTGCCGCACACGTTGACAGTAATTGTGAAAATCGGTGACGACGCAGCGCTGTCAACCTGCCTCATGGTCGAAAACCTCGGACGACGTCACTCCGGTATCTTCAGCGTTGTCATCCAGAACGTTCAATGGAAGTGTCTGAGGTGGACGGAGCTTGTGTCCTGGCCCTGAAAAACGCTGCTTTGCAGGTTTGCCTTGGATGACTGGGCGTTCTTCGGTTTTTTTAATTACACACCTTCGACAGGTGTCCCCGTTTCCTGCAGTCGTTGCACGTGGTATTCACATGTTTGCAGCTGGACGCAAGGTGTCCTTCTCCGCAGCGGTAGCAGGTGACGTCTCCCTCCAATGTCATGACATGGTGAGTCGTGAACGCATTGCTGCTAGAGTTTGCCTGGAAAGTCTTTCCGGTGTCCTCCTTCGGGGCTTCCACGGCCAAAACGGTCTGCACAGCATCCTCGAACGTGAGGTCCGGCTGCTCCAGGAGCCTAGTCTGGATTGTAACGCTGTTTATTCCGCAGACTATGCGGTCTCTCAGCATGTTTCCTAGCTCTGTTCCAACATTGCAGTCCTCCGACAGGCTCTTCAGTGCTGCAACAAAATTGCTTACGGTTTCCCCTTCCGCGCGAACACGCGAATTGAAACGATAACATTGAACGACGGCAGAAGGCCTGGGACAGGAGTGACTCTCGAGAACGGTAATACCCGTGTCCCACTAGAGCGACAGACAGAAACAAAAGACAGCGACAAGCCTCAAACTCATGCAGCATGCTCGCAATGGTACCTTAGGCAGGCGTGTAGTCGTTCAGTGCTCGTGAAGTAAGCACGAGCGTTTGCAAGCCTGCCAAAGATACCCTGGCGTGCATGATGCTCGTGTTTGAGCATCGCCTCCTTTTTTCAACAAAGACTCTGAAATCGCGAAAGATTCTGGTTTGAGGCTTGTCGCTGTCATTTGTTTCTGTCTGTCGCTCTAGTGGGACGCGGGCATAAGAACGTCGTCTAAGGACTTATCTTGTGGTTTAGCGGGCATCACCAGATCTCGCAATGGGAAGTAGGTCTTCGCGCCGCAACAACTGAAGAAAATGTCATTTTTCTTGTCATCAGCAACATCGTTCGCTGAAAAAAAAAAAAGCTTCAAGATATTTGACGTATGACGGCCAGTCCTCACCATCTCCCTCAAAAGGTTTAATTCTGCCGAACGTGGGCATGGCAAACTCAGAAGCTTGAAGAAAGCTGGTAGCTGTAGAATACGTTGCGAACTTGCGACGTCCGAAGAACCTGAATGAATTATTTCAGAGCGCAGCTCTTAGGCTCCCGTTTCCGGCTTGAGCGGCGTCGGCGTCGCCGTCGCCTTCGGCGTCGGCGTAACAGTGAGGTCACGTGACGCCACGAGGGTCACGTGACCTCACGGGGGTCACGTGACCTCACGGTTACGCCGACGGCGATGGCGACGCCGCTCGGAGGGAGGAGTAGCAGGCAGGTTGAGGAGGTGAGGAGGGAGGAAGGGTATACCCTCCCCTCAGTACCCTTCCCTCCTTCTCCTCAAGAGCTGCGCTCTAATTCGGTGTTACAGGGAGTTGTAAATGGTTTTAATTTTTTCCCTCGTCGCCAATTGCTACGGTAGATGTATAAACGACCGAGCACGCGAATATGCAGCAAACCTTAGGAACCTCGCGGGACCAGGCCAGTTAGCTGCCCATTGTCGGACATGCTGTGTAAAGTAGAGCTCGACAATAGAGAGTTTTAGTAGATCGTTTCTCACTCCGATAACGATACCCGATACTCTGCCTCCGCCTTTGCGCTTACATATATAGTATCGTTATCGGGGGTATCGGAGGTATCGGAACGATCTACTAAAACTCTCTATTATGCATGCGCTAGAGTATGGGTGTTTCGGGCGCAGGTATCGGGAATATCGGAAATATCGCGCGCACTCCCGTGCCTCGCGAGAGTTGACGAGATCCGGCAAGAGATGAGCGATCATGGCCGCTCCACTCGAGCCTCTTCTGCCAAGCGGGTTCGAAAACGGGTTCACGATCGTCGAGGATATCCTCCTTTTAAGGGAAGTGCTTGCGATGACCTTTGAATTCTTCGCACACAGTTGAATGAAGCACATTCAGCGTTCGC
>JABSTQ010004431.1:0-31362 GCA_013358835.2 Ixodes persulcatus | reverse complement strand
CCTTTAGGCATAAATGTCTTCTGTTAACCGTTTCAGTTCCAGGTCTTCGAGTTCTATCCTGATAACACCGGTCACCGGCCGCTTTCCTCATAAACACCTTGCCTTCTTTGTGTCATGCAAAATGATAGCCTCTTTCGGCCGTTTTAGTCATTATCTGCCAAAATATTTATTTATTTTTTTGTCAGATTTTAGTAGATGCGTATTGTGGATTTTATTTGCTTTGGCTGGGTATTTTATGCGTATTGTGGATTTCATTTGCTTTGGCTGGGTATTTTATGCGTTTTGTGGACTTCACTTGCTTTTGCTGTTTTTTTTTTTTTTTTTTTTTTTTTTTTGCAGGCACGTGTTTTTGGTTTCTCGGGATGCAAATCGTACGAAGATAAATGGGACTTTGACGGACTTAGGAGAAAGTCTGTGTGTTTCCTCAAGATCTTGCTCGGTCAAGTTTGGTAGTTGGAGTTGTTCCAAGAGTTTATTTAGCCGATTCAGCAAGTTCTTTCCGCAGGGCGTCAGGTTGTGTACCTCAGTGTTTTGACGTCTACTGTACTCTTGTAGATCGTTTAGTTCACGTCTGAATTGCAGCGGCAGTACCTTCTTGCCTTAAAACTACGCATATATATTTCGAGCTGACCTTTGAAGTGCTGCGTTGTTCCTGTGGGACCACGACTATAGCGCAAGCTATCACCGTGCCGCCATTGGCCAACAGCAAGCAAACAGACGGACGTCACCGCTCCAACAAGGTTAAACGAGCTGTCTGCAAGACGGCGAGTCACAAGCAGTCTAGCAACGGCAGCAGCAGTGCCTTCTTGCCCTAACACTACGAATCTATATTTCCATGTTGGTGCTCTTACCTTCTTACGTAAAGTTTTCACTGCCGTTGCTGGCGTTGATGCTGCTTGTATCGCTACGACGCCTACCAGTTTTTGCCTTTGGAGTGCAATGTCATCTGACGAAGAGGACAATATATGTATCGCGTGTAATGAACCGCGCTCAGGGGTGACACTCATTTATTTATTTATTTATTTATTCGAAATTCCCCTAAAGGCCCTTTATATGAGGGTATTCAATAGGGAGGGGGGGGGGGGGCAAGCAAATATTTAGTACACGGATAAAACACAAAAATTATAAAAATACAATATGAGAACAAGTAATAAAAAAGAACCTTAAGTAATAGTATAACTACGTACGAACCCTTGAAAGCTAAACCTATCTAGTTCAGGTGCAATGTGAGCCGGTAGGTTGTTCCAGTCCATTATGGACCGTAATATGAATGATCGTACGTAACTAGATGAGTGGCACGTGATGCGCGCTACTTTGAATGAATGATCGCGACGTGGAAACATAATGGTTGGCGTTTAAAAAAAACGTCGTGAAGCGATACATGGTGATAGAGCTTGTGAAATAATGACATACGGGCATGCTTACGGCGGCGTGATAGGTCATGCAACTGAACTTGATTTTTTAATGCGCTGACACTGTAAAATGGAGAGTAGTCAGAGCAAATGAAACGCGCAGCACGGCTCAGTGGAGACTCGATGTGACTTATAATGTAGGCTTGCTCAGGATCCCACATGGCAGAAGCATATTCAATTTTGGGGCGGATTAGAGTGATATAAGAAAGTTTACGTGTTCGCATTCAGTACATCTCTTATGTGATGTACTGAATGCGAATTTACATTCCATTTTGGGGCGTGCTCAAAACTGCCTAAAATGTATTTCAACAAGAAACGTTCTGCCTCTAAAAAGACATGGACATGCACTGGGTGTAAGAAATCACAGGGACGTAGCAATATAGAAACTGATGATTCCACGTCTAGAAACGGGAGATATGACGAAAACGCACTCGGAGAAATAAACACAGAGCTGTCTGCTATAACGGCACTACACGAAAAATTTAACACACTGATGTCGCCCAAGCAAACAAGCCAGGCGAGTAATAATGGGCTGGGCAACTGATTTGTAGACGAGGCTTAGAGCGGGCCATGACCTCCACCTAAATTGCGAGTACCGGCGTAAATATAGAGCGAAATAGATTTTTTTTTCTTTTTCGTGAAAAAAAGTGTTGTTGAAAAACGTGTGTTTCATTTATGCCCATTAATACAGTTTTATTTTCCTTGCAGTGTCCTTTGAAGGAAAAACGACGTGTTTCTTCAGTGATATCAATGCAATTGATCTCATTTAAACAAAAATAATTATTTAAATAAAATAATTTTGATTTAATTTTGTCTCAAAAATGCCACAATTTTTTAACACTGCTTTAGATAACTATATAACCAATTAAAATTTTGCTAATGGATTTTAAGGAAATACAATTTCGGATTTTTTTTTTTTGCTTTTGCTCTTTTAACAAAATCACCTTTTATGACTCGAAATCACGTTTGTATTAGGTACTTGTTCTTTCGCGGATGTACTTAAATATAACAATTTTGCGAGCAGAATAAATGTGCTTGGTTTGGATGACTGTGTCTGTAAGATCAACTGTATATTTTAATTGGGCTAGACTTTAATATATGTTTTCTTTATGCTCTTGCGTGAGTTACGCTCAATCTGGCTTGATTACTTAATTTTATTTAACAAACGCACGTGTATCAACGCCTTTTGAAATGTATAATGCTAATAAGTCGAATGACATGCGCTCTACGCAAGGGTCGCTTTGACCTATTCCTTCTATTTGACGTTTTAATTAAAATAATATCTTAAAACGTTGCAATATATTAAACTCAAAACATTAAAAAATCATCATATTTATTACACCCAGCATTTCTATCCGAAACAAATAAAGGCTGAAATCGAGGTGTGTGTACAAGATATTGCATTTAAATTACACCTGAAACTGAACTCACACCTTGCAGCTCTGGTCATAAGCCCTTTTTTAACCTAGATTTTTTTGTTTTTGTTTATTTTATTTAGAGCAAACAGGTATTGTTATTCCAGCCCCCCCCCCCCCCCCCAAAAAAAAAAAAAAAAAAGAAAACGCGCATTTGGAATGAATGAAACAACCACTTGGTAAAAAAAATTCATTGTTATGGAGTCCTGAACATATGTGAAAATTGAAACTGATAATAAAACCAGAAGATGCAGAGCATATACACAATGAACAATGTGATTCAACGCCGTTCATGAAGACCACATGCAATCGTCGCAAGAAAACATGACTCACACTCTTCCTGGAGGTTTTGCAACCCTATCTATTTGTTGATGTATATATAAGCATTGAGATATTGGTTTTGGATATTGGATATTGCCGTAGAAAAAAAGGAACGGAACTGTTGAATTTAACAGTACGTGTGTCAAACCAAGAGGATTTTTTTATCGTGCTGTTTTTGTGTGTTCTCTGAGGGGGACAAGGACCCGTCAAGTTGATTTTTAGCCTTCTTCGCAGTCTCCGCTTCATAACACTTATAAAAAAATTAAGTTATGTTAATTGCTTTTATTGTACTACCTGTAAAATGCCTTATATACACTCTAAAAGGGATGTAGTTATACACCCTTTGCCACATATAATAGACCCCGAAACTTCATTTCGACGTACAGTGCACTGACGTTGAACTGACGGTACAAACTTTTACGAGCGGCTTGATAACCGAGTGGCACAACTTATTAAAAAAGCTAATGTACGTGTTACCGACTACAAAGGGAAACAAAAGTAAGCTCTGTTTCCTTAAACTTACTGTAAATCCTCACTGTTTTGTTTTCTAGACTTAGCTAATAATAATTTATATCGCACCGTTATCAAGCCCGTCGCAAGATTTGGGGCCGTCAGTTCATTAACAGCGTCGTACGTCAAATTGAAGTTTTCGGTGCAGTATCTGTGGAAAGGGTGTAAGACTAAACCCTTTTTTAGACTGCAGGAAGATTTGAACATCGTCTAAAAGAAGTACAGCCCCTAAGTTCACGTATCATTTCGAGGCCAGCTTATTTAGCATACAGAAAATTGATACGCCAGGGGTAGGTGGTATGGTTTAGCCCAAAGATTGGTCGTGTCCACAATCACTCCCGAGGGTGTGTCAATGGCACATTCACCCAAATTGGCAAGAGAGACACCGCCCTCTTCAAGAAATTTGTCCTCGCCTCGTAGCCGGGAAGAAAACAAAAGCAAAATCAAAGCAACACCAAAGCAAAACCGCTTGTTCATATCTACTCACGTTTCCCTCCGCGCCACGGTATCCAACCTAAAGAATTGACATAAATAATTAATAAATCAGTCGACCTTCAAAGTTTTTGAGCGAAAACATGTCGGGGACACGAAAGGTAACACAACGTTTACGTCACACTAAGTGGAGAGAAGGATGACTCAGCACATAGAGAAGGATGACTCAGCGCATTTATGTGTTGAGTCATCCTCATTAAATTATGTTTCTTTGTCTTAAATGCTTCGGAGCTTGAGCTTTCGCCTTCAAGTTGTTCTAGGGATAGCATAAGAGACCCTGTGAAAGTTACCTGTTTATGCAAAAAGGTGTTTTTTGTGCATTCATCAATGTTCATTAATGGTTAGGTGTTGCTCGTTGTGATGAAAGTAAACTGCTGCTCGCTTTGTTCCCGGCAGTTATCGCTCCGCCATTGCAAATATCATATCCGCTTAATAAAAGCCACGCTTCGCGTTTCTCAGAAATGCCGATGACTATTGCCGTGTGAGCCCGCAAGACACATGCCGCAAACGAGTTTTGTGCCGAAATTTACTTCCAAGTACCGCGTGCTGTAAGGTTCTCAAATATGATCGTGCCTAATTATTCTTGTAGGACAAACGCAAATGCATCAAGGGACTTTGATAAATATTTGTTCGCTTATTTTAATTTTTTTTTCTATTCTGAAACTTCTGTTATATTCCTGAATCTGAGCAGTAAAGGACATATTATAGGAAAAGCAAAACTCAATACGCCAAGTTATTAATTTGTATGGGTCATGTTTTATATAAACCTCTTGTGTTGTTTCTTTACATGTAAATGCGCGCTCTGGATTCTTTAAAAAATGTGCAGACTTCTTTTATTTTGTTTTCATATATACCCATTGGTTTATGTTAATAATTATGTACATATTTTATTTTCTCTAAAGAAGTTGTCAAGGATAAACAAATTCTGCATTTGAAGTTCACAAAAAAGCTCTCCATATATGAGTACCTCTGAAGGAGATTACAGTGCCTTAGCCTGCACAAGTTGTTATATATATATTTAAAAATTGTTTCTGGGATATGTCCGAAACGCATTAGGATATGTGCTCTAAATATTCGTATGACGTGAAGGTTCGATGAACGTATATTAGTTAGGCGTATTTTACAACGTCGAAGCGTATGAAGATACAACTGGAAGTTTCTTTGTTGAGAATACCAGTCCTTTTCAAAATTCATAATTTGATCATTCATAAAGATTCCAGTTTTATAAATTATGCAAAGTTAATGACTGAATAAGCTGATTGTTTCTATTCTCTTTAGTAGAAGGAAATAAAATCAAAATCGGTGTGCTGCTCCTTTCAACATTTTAACATAGGATGCCTTTCGGTTTCAACATGCCTAGTGAGCCTAAGTCAGAAAGTGATCTGAGCCAAAAAAAGCATAAATAACTGAAAACGATGCCTTATGAATGCCTGAAAGAGACCTGTATCCCTCAGGAAATATATCAGGCAGGCAAAAATATTTTTTTTATTGTTAATGCTTTTATGCGATACTTCAAAATGTATAAACTTAAAATTGGCATTTATTGTATGAAAACACAAAAACGTAGCCGAACAAGATGTCATACTATTCTGGCGACATTTAGTTCGGCTCAACCTCAACATCGTCTCAGAATTACCACATCTCCATGGCCTATGCATACAAGCCACCCGGTCCCGACCAAGACCGTGAACAAAAAGGTTCGTCCGTGAATTACTCAACCCCTCTTTGTGATCCCTCTCGAAATTTCGTACTGCTTCTTTGAAACATACTGTGAGGCGCGTATACATATTTGCACATCGCGAGACTTCCCGTGGTTTCATAATTTGAATATTAAGTAAAGTTCTGTATGCATGTGACAGCAACCTCGTTGGCTTTCATTGCGGGAATCAAGTATCCCTGTAAAATATTAGCTAAACACCCCAAACCTACTAATTTATTACACTTAGCGATGCTCACATTCCGGAAGAACCTTTCGGGTAAAACATATAAAATCGAAGTAACATACATGAGCCTCACAGACAAACATATTTTAGTGCTGACTATAGTACATCACCTACTGAGGGTCATCGCGGGCCACAAGCGAAAATATTTCTCGTGGTTAATACTGCGCATTGTTCACACTGAGTTAGCATTATACTTGTTTTGTTAGCTGTATTTATAACCTATGTTTTAATGATAAATAAAGCTCTACGAAAACTAACACTAGTGAATATTACTGCACATAAGCGCATCAGCCGCAATATGTAAACAAAATTGACATTGCTGTCCTCATTTGTTTTATAAAGGATACGTCAGGCAAAACGTATATACTTCGAAGTAAATTAAGTCTCGAGACTATAGGGCATGAAAATGTTTCTGCGCCTGGAGCGGACAATCAAGCTGAAGCATATTGTTAGTTTTTAAGAGAGCAAATGACTTTGCGCGTGAAGTCTTCACGCACAAAATGGAGTTGTGAACACTTTTTTTTTAAAGTAGGTGTTATTTCATGACGACTAAAAATGTAAAAACCACCGGTTTTGCTACACCAGGGAAGTAACATGCGGTGAAGACGTACATCATCTCCCAGTTGTATATACTCTATACAATCCTTGCAACGTGTAATGTAGGAGCCATTGTCTGCAGCCCACGTTTCTGAGCTTGTGTGCGTGAACGTCTGTGTGGGTTTGGGCTAAGTGTGTGTGTGTTCGTGCGTCCGCGCGCGTGGCCGTGCACGTGCGCCTGCGTGTTCGCACGTAGGCATGTGCGTGTGCGTGCCTTCGTCTGTGAGCGTGCGTGTGTACGCGTGAGCACGCGTGTGTGAGCGTCCGTTGCATTCAGCTGTCGTAGCTAAAATCGCAGAGTCCTGAAAAGTAGCGCCAAGCTCCCTGTATGGCCACAATCTTTTTATAGTGATGCGATCGAAATACGCTGGTGACATGGAGCTTTATATATACTTTTCTTTCATACCGAGAGTGGGCTATCCACTCACCGGCGAAACAAGCGTACATCTCCGAACCGCCACCACATGCGTGATCGGTGCTTGGAGGCACTGAAAAAAATCATTCGCTGTATTGAACCATAAAATATCTTTATAAGATGTCTGTAGAGATGAGCATGCGCAAAAAACGCTTGTTTGCTTGTTTTGGCGAGGAACGCCTTCAGTACGATGATGCTTCATAGCAATTTTGGACTGGTTCTGAACGAGCTTTTCTAAGCTTCGCAGGTTTCAATGAAGCCAAATGGCGACTGCCATGGCAACTGAGAACGGCCAATCATCTTACGCGGTTTCGTCGTCTGTATGTTAGTATTTGTTTCTGTCCGTGTAGCTGGCAGGGAAGACAATTGGGATATATTTCCCTGAATGCGCTGACTTTAGTCCTAGTTAATGAGAGAAAGTTCAAGATTGCCGTACTGCTCCCTTCAGAAAGAGATATTTTAACAGAAATATGCTGTGAAGTAAAACCAGTAAAAGTGAGCCTAGCGAGTCGAAGTATTGTAAAAGATCCTGCACCTCAGGTTCTCTTTCAACCGAAAACAGCCATTGTTCATCTAGCAAAATACAGTACGTTTTCCCTTTAAAGAAACTTGACAGTCGCTGAAGACACTTTCTTACGTATACATACTTTCGTTTCACGCGGATTCAAATTGTAATAAAAAGCGTAAAAAAGGCACGTGTGAAGTGCAACGACGGTAAGATAAAGCGAAAACAATCGTCGCAAGGTCCAACGGAGTCATACATCTTCACACTGCACCTGGAGGTGAACAAAAGAAATTCTTTTTTTCTTGCGAAAAGGTGGAAATATTATAATTCGCATTGCCACGGAGAAAGCGAGATAATCTTATGCAACATTCAATTCTCCGGCGAACGTCTGCAACGATTTATGCGAACTTATTTACTGGTTAGTGGAATAAAACTAAATAAAGCAATTTAAAGCTTTTCTTAATCTAGAACACTACTGGCCACACCATCCCAAATTGTGTAAAAAATCGTCGACGTACAAGTTTCAAGATAAAGAAAAAAATGCAATATTTTGTTTATTCCTGCTGGTGTTTTCCTAAGTGCAAAAACAGATAAGAATTGTTTTTTAAGGACGAAGTGTTTTTTATGTTTCACGTGTTCAAAAATTCATTTCTTATTTTCACAATTTGCAAATCAGCTGTGAAATTGTTGTACAATGTTGTCGTTTTTTTTTCCGCCTCCTAATATCGAACGGATTAACTCTCACAGTAAACAGACGACAACCTACATTCTCAGCCCATCTATCAAGCGGTTCGACCTTATACATTACTAAAACACTCATTAGCGAGTTTTACAATAGGGTCCGCAAAAGCTTTGGGCGCGCAAAGAAATAGCGTTATCGCTTGCGCAGAGTCCAAAACGCGTTTTGATTTGTTTCATGGCTACGGAGATATTTTTTGTGTATGCAAGCCGTTTAAGTACGCTATTATTAGACTTGCTATTAAATCATCCAAAACAACACAAATGGCAGCCAGAAAAGATGTTTTCAAAACGTGTAGAGACTAATATTACAAAAGGACGGGGGAACTTTCGGCTACTTTATCCCCCAAGATTACATTGAGGTGACTGTTCTAGCACCTACATATTGCCACGTGCGTCGGCAAGCAAGCGTGTGCGTGGCCCAGTGGTTACCACGCTTGACTTTCGTGCGGAGGCCCAGGGTTCGATTCCTGGGAGTTCCGCGTGTTTTATTTATACTTTCAGTTTAATGTTCTGGTGAATTCGAGAACATTGTTGTTTATTCGAGGTCCGAATGCTCTATGTTTTGAACCTTCTACGCCGATTATTCCAGAAGCCCACGCATGTACATAAGGGGAGGCTTCGCGTGGCGAGTGGCAGCCAGTTTTCGCCCCAGCGTTCGACTCTGCTGTCTCGCCGACTTCGACGCTCGCGACGCTTTGTTATTATCCTCTATTCCCTTTTTGGTTCGGGCACAAGTTCGCCACATTAAACGTTTATTTCTTTATGTTTTATTATTGTTATTTTGGTCACCACCCGTGACAATATTTGCCAAATTAGTGCAAGAGGTGTGGCCTATGTGGTGCCCACGTGGACAATGGAAGCTCGGGCAGCCCCAGTGACACCCACGTTGGTCCCACGTGCGCAGCGTGAACATCCTCAACATGTACTGCTCACGCAGTACCACGGAGTATCTCACCTAGGATATGCGAGGGTAAATTTGGACACAGCATGGGCATGCCAATTTTGGGCTGCCCATACCACACCCTCGTGTGTCCTACTCCGTCTACGCGAGGGCACGCCCAATTTGGGCAGCCCGTGTAATACCGGTGTGGGTCCCATCTCGGCCGTGCGGGGGCAAGAGCACAATGATGTGGGTTCAACGGCGGTGAAGTGTGGGCGCTCCCGACTTGTACTGCCCATGTAAAAACCCCATGGGACCCACCGCGACTTTACGGTGACAAAATTCGATATGAGAGCTCTACGGCGGCAAATCGTGGGCGTTCCGAGTTTGGCTGCCAATGCGAAACCCGAGTGGGTCCCATTTCGGCTATACGGGGGCGAAGTGGTGATGCTACAGGCTGTACGCTGGCGAAGCGTAGGCATGCCCGACTTGGGCTGCCCTTGTAAGAATCCCGCGGCTCCATATTCAGCTTTGCGGGGGCCAAGTCACAAAAGCTGTAGGCTCCATACACGGTGGCAAACCGTGGGCATGCCCAACTTGGGCTAACCATAAAAAATCTGGTGGGACCCACCTCGAATCTACGGGGGCCAAATGCAATGATGTGGGCTTCACGGCGGCAAAGCCTGGGCGTGCCCGAGAAAAGCTGCCCATAGAAAAATCCTGTGGGCCCACCTCGGTTCTGCGTAGATATGTGCCAAGTTTACGAAGGTGAGGGTTCTGCGGCGGCTAAGCTTGGGCGTGCCCGAGATGGGTTGCCTATGTAAAACTCCCGTGGGTCTCATCTCGGCTTTGCGGGAGCCAATTATACAAAGACTTGGGTTCCATGGCGGCAATCCATGGGCATGCCTGACTTGGGCTGTCTAACTAAAAACCCGTGGGTTCCACCTCGGCTGTGCATTGGCCATGTTAGCAATGGTGCGGGCTCCACGGTGTCATAGTGTGGCCAGCCATGTCCTGGTCTGCTTAAGTGAAACTCCCGTGGGTCCCACCTTGGTTGTGCAAGGTCCGAGCTTGTATTTGGATTTGAATGTCATCTAAGGCTTGCATTAATTTGAATTAATGTTTTATAAGCAAGTAATTTTATTGCTATAGGGTCCAGATAAAGGTTCCATCTTAAAAAAAAAAACTAGTGTTTTTAGTGAGCTTTAAATACGCGCTCGATATTTCCATTCCATGCTAATGTTTCTGAAAAACGTACACGCGGGAATTTGTATAACGGAACAGATTCTAGCTGCTGCCTTAGTAATAAATATTCAATAATAGATTTCCTTTAGATTGAGGAAATGCTCATTAGCTTACATTTTGTGGGGTTAATGCTCATCTGCCATTGTGAGCACCATGCACTTAGAACGTCGAGGTCATATTGATAGATGTGATGGTTTATGGGACTAGACATTTTTGGTGAATAACACAGTCGTCTGCAAATAGTCTGATAGCTGATTTATTTTGCGACGGAAGATCGTTAATATATATTAAAAAAGAAAGGGACCGAGGCATTGCCTTGGGGGACACTGGAAGTGACGGGGACTGATACTGTTGAAAAATAGTTAACCGAGAGTGACTCCTGTCTCTTTGTTAAATCAAGGTTATCCAGCTGAAGACGAAATGGCTAATATGAAGAAGAAATAGTTTCAAAAGCAACCTATATAGGAGTTAGAGCAATAAAATGTTCAATTCAAGATACGAGATGTAAAAAAAAAGAATATTTGTGTCGGTAAGTGAGAAAACCATTCATCACTTCAACACCTTTCTTTATCGCAATTCATGTGCAGTCCAGAAAACTTACCAGGGGGCTGTTATATAGTGTCAGGATAATGCTGATGGCATCATAGAGGACAGGACAGGGGATGACAGAAGATAGATTGGTTTATGGAGGCCAAGCCGGCCCGTGGGGCCTGGGGCGAGATGGTCGTTCGCGCCTGTCCCGTAGTTGTCTTCCTCTTCCTAACAATAGAATAAAGCCTCTAGATCCATTCCTTTTGTCTTAAAAGGAAAGCCGCGACAATTTTTTTTGTTTTCTTACCTGTAAGACTTGATGGTTCTAAAATTTAACGAAATCGACATACGTGACCTGCGAGGTTTCACTTGGCTTTTTTGCTGATGTAGCCGTAATTGGCTCTTTCCACTACTGGAAATGACGCCGGTTGTTTGTTGTTGTTGTTCCTGTTGCTGTTGTTCTTGTTGTTGAAGTTGGCGATGTAGGGCGTTCGTCGTCATCACTCCCTACATCCCCATGGTCGTAATCCATTTTGAAGTTGGATATGTATGTGCAGCAAGGACGCTAAACACCAGTCGAAGACGCGCTCCAGGCACCATAGCCCCACCCCGTGCTTACAAGGTGCATACATCTCTCAGTGGCTGGAGAGATAATTGGCGTGTGAAAGGCCAGTTGTAAATTGGTATCTCTGTGCGGTGCTATCATTTTAATCGGCATATTTTTTGTTGAGAAAAAAATAATCAAGACATAGTCACTAATGTTTTCAAATGTATTCCGAGATTGCTTCTACCCGCTTTGGTTCGAAATGATAACAAACATGGCTGCCGGTGTCTGCGAAATGCTGAATGAGCGAAGCCCGTTGAGCTCCTCAATTTTATGAGTGCGAGTGCTTTCGAGTTCACAGAGGAGTGTAGAGGAAGATCGCCTCAACCGACGTAGTTTTCAACAGACAACTGCCGCAAGAACGGGCCTTCAGAAGCGCTGTGCGGATGCTTGTTCTCGAAGCAGGACTGGCTTAAAGGGACACTGACAGGGTATTTATGCTCGCCGAGGTTTTTAGTTGTACATGACATATGAGAGCCCAGCTACCCAGAACACAATTTGCGGCTCCAAATTCGGTTTCTTTCCGCCCGAAATGGCCGATCAAGAACTGGCCGGTTCGAGTCTCGCTCACTCTCTTTTCCGTGGTCACGGGCCGTTTTCTAAGGTTTCGAAGCGACCACCAAATTTAAACAAAGTCGTTGGTCACCGAAGGCACACACTCATTACTAAAAATAGAAAAAAATATGAAACCCATTTTTTGTGGTTTCTAAAAAGCTGCAAATACGTTGATTGAAAAAAAGAGTTCCACAGAGAACCGGAAGCATTCTGTGCGTGCGTCGTTTCGTGTATCGTGGGACCCGCGGGGACGACAATGGCAGCGGACGACGGGCGTGGAACCTCTACTTCAGAACTGTCGTTCGCGGTACCGGTGAATTCTGTCTGCCTTTAAAAGAGAAATTTGGAACTGATCAAAAGAATTGGTATTCATCCCGTACGACATGCCCGACCACCAAGCCGATTTGCACGAAGACGTCGCCGAGCCGTCGCTCCCTTCTCGTGGCTGAAGACGTCGCTCGCGGAAACGTCAAGCACGACGTGTCTACTTCGAGTTGAATATGCACGCGTACGATTTCTTTACTAGGTGTGAATGTCGCCAATGCGTGGTGCTTCCCAACTTCGACCCGGGAGTGCCTTTGCTGAAAGAAAATCGACAGCAAACTTTCCAACTTACAGTTTATCGGCTGTATTATTACTAAGGAAGGAGATCCCCCAACAGCTCAGTCGGAAGTACGCTTAACACGCGGCAGGTCCGGGTTCGATCCCCAGTGAGTGTACTTTTTTGTTTTAATATTTTGCGATGTTTACATTTCTTTTTTTTTACAATTATCACTGAAGAAACAAACAAAAAATAACACACAAATGTTGTAGACGAAACGTTGCTGAATTAAATTGTATGAGATTTCCTTTTTGACTCCTGCGAACTCAATATAATCACTTTCCACAAAATGCAAGGAGCATATAAATCCGGTAGCATCCGCTTTTCGAGGTGCCCGTAAATTTTCTACAGGAATTGCAGCCAGCCATTGGTCCCAATCCCGTTCATCTTTCGGAAACTCTGTCGTACAATGCGACTTTTTTTTTTTTCGGACGCAGGACATGTGAGCCAGCTCTTCACGGCACATCTTGGGTGTATTCTCTACGGAGCGATCAGGGAAATTCACCACAAGCACTCACCACTCAACTCCAACTCCTCAATCTACAAAACAACTCATCTTGGAGTACAGAACAGCGAGCGGAACAAACATAACTGCAAAAGAATCGCACGGCAAGCAGTTCCCGCTACGCGGCCTCGCATGTCGTCTGCTACGCAGAGGGAAAAAAAAAAAAAGCGCACGGTCGGGTGTAGCCACGTGACTTCCGCCCCTCTCCACTTCTCCGACCTCCGTGTGCGGGTTTCGGTTTCGGGCAGTTGCGTCTTTTGGCTTTATTAAAAAATACGCTACTCTGTTGCAAAATATTAATTGGGTAGTCATCCGACACCATAATGAAGCGCCTGGCAGAAAATGAAAAAAAAACTTTGGGGGGGGGGGGGGGGGGGGGGAAGGGGGGTGTCAGTGTCCCTTTAAGCCTACCGTCCCAGATCAACCATTTTGATCAATCTGGCTTGATTTATTTTTTTGCTTGTGTTGATGCTAGATAACGATGTTGGTTTCCGTAAAAGGAGCCCCGCTGCTTTTTGAATAGCGCAACCGTCGTGGCTGCGACCATGGTTTCAATACCGAACAGATACCTACACAGGTAAGAATTTGCGAGCCATTTGGTTGGTGACAATCGGGCGTTCGGCTCCCATCAAGTTTGTCCAGAAATATTCCCGTCGTTGCGCCTCAAAAGGCAAGCTTGGAAGTTTTCGAGTGCACCTGGCCTAAAAAAGCCAATATTTCTACGTCGCATTTAAATTGTATGTCATGGTGCTCACCCTCTTTGCTCGCGGATACCATGGGGAAACATAACAAGAACAGTAAAGCTGCAAGGACTGTATCTTTATTCTGTTTATTTTTTATGCCTTTCGGTCACTTATTACCGCAAATCGATTAACGCTGATATACGCTTGTTTTGAACCATGGTTTCGTGGATGATGGAACGCTGGAACACCGCTTTCATGATCGCATCGTCTGTTACAGACGTTCTTAGACGGGGGCGGAATAGCAGACAGACAAAGGCGAAAACAGACGCCGACGCGCAGCTTTCGTACCCGCGTCTCACGGGCATTGAATACAACAAAAGACGGCGGTGAAATAGCAGACGATGCCGGAGGCTACCGCGCGTCTGCTCGTCCGAGCAGCAGGCGGTGTTGGACTTCCAAACTAGACGTACCAGGTGTTGCGAAAGGGAGACACTACGCTTGTTAGCGTGTTCGCTCAAGCAACCAAGCTTTTTTTTTTTTTTTAAAAAGTGTTTAAAAAAATACGTGTTTCATCTACGCCCCTCAAAAAACGTTTTTTGCTTGCAGTATTTTTTAAGGAGAAACGACGTGTTACTACAGTGATTAAAATCCATTAAATTGTATTTAAACAAGAAATTATATAAATAAATATTTTATTAACTTTTTGTTTGAAATACGTCACAATTTTTTAAACTCTGCTTCTAATTTCTAAATCACAGCAATTAAACTTTTGCTACCGGATTGTAAGAAAATACAATATCGGATTTTTTTTCTGATTTTTCTTTCTTAACATAACCTCACTCTATGTCTCGAAATTGTCGTACCCCAACAATGCCTCATATATTTCCTAACGCTACTGTATTAGGTACTTGTTCTTTCCTGGATGTATTTAAATATGCTAATTTCGCTAGCAGCATGAGAGTGCTTTGTTTGGAATTGGGCGTGGAAGATCAACTGTATTCTTTTTTAATGAGCTGGACTTCCGTGAGCTACGCTCAATCTGCCTTTGCTTACATAAGTTTATTTTATAAACGCTCGTGCATCAACGCCTTTTTAAGCGTTTTATGCAAATAAGTAGAATGACGTGCGCTCTACTCAAGGGGCGTCTTGAACTATCCCTTCTACTTGACGTGTTAATAAAAAAATATCTTAAAATGATGCAATATATTGAAGTCAAAACATTAAAATATAATTATAGTTATTACATTCAGCATTGCTTTTCGAAACAATAAAGGCTGAAATCGCTAGGCGTAAGTTCAACCTGAGGTTGAACTTACGCCTAGCAGCTCTGGTCATAAACTTTATTGAACCTAGGTTTTTTGTTCGTTTTATTAGAGAACAAAAAGGTATTGTTATTCTGTACAAAAATAAAACAACAAAAGGAAAACAACAACGCGCCTTGTGAATGGAGGAAACAACCACTTGGCAAAAAAAAATTTCCTTGTTGTACAGTCCTAAACATGTGTGAAACTTTAAACTGATAATAAAACCAGAGACTGCAAAACATACACAATGAACAGTATGATTCAACGTCGTTCACGCACACCGCATACAACCGTTCCAAGAGTTGACGCAGAAAACATGACGCACGCTCAACCTGGAGGTTTTTCAACCCTATCTATCTGTTCACGTATACATAAGCAGTGAGATATTGGTATATTGGATCTTCATTTCCGCATAAGCTGAATAAAAATGGATATACAGTAGGTGGCATTTCTGGTGCGTTGCCGTGTAAAAAAAGGAGCGCAAACGGAATTTTACTGAAAGTGTGTCAAACCAAGAGGTTTTCTTTTTACCGAGCTCTTGTTTTGTGTGCCCTTTGAGGGGGTCAAGGACCCGTCAAGTTGATTTTCAGCCTTTTTCGCAGTCTCCACTTCATAATTTTTATGAAAAAAAAATAAGTTATCTTATTTGATTGTATTGTACTAGCTGTGAAATGTCTTATATACACTCTAAAATGGGTGTAGTCATACACCCTTCGCCAGATATACTACACCCCAAAACCTCAGTTCGACATACAGTGCACTGACGTTGAACCGACGGTACAAACATTCACGAGTGGCTTGATAACCGAGTGGTACAACTTATTAAAAACAACTAATGTATGTGTGACTAGCTGACTACAAAAAAAAAGAAATCGGGATTTTCTTAACCCTACTGCAAAAACTCAGTGTTTTGTTTTCTAGTTTTTTGCTACGGAATTTAGATGTTTAATAATTTATATCGCACCGTTATCAAGCGCCTTGCAAGATTTGGGGCCATCACTTCAACGTCAGCATCGTACATCGAACTGAAGTTTTGGGGTGTAGTTTTTGTGGAAAGGGGTTTAAAAATACACCCTTTTTTAGAGTGGAGGAAGATTTGAACGCCGCCTAAACAAAAAGCAGCACCTAAGTCCACGTAGTAAACCATTTCCAGGACTGTAATCGTCGTCAGTACTCGTGAAACGTGTGGACTTACACTTACCAGAAGACGCGGCAAAGCAGAAGCCAATTAGTAGCTCGATGTTGAGGAGTGCTACGGTAGGGTCCGTTCAAAGACAGCTGTATAGGCTCCGGTGAAGAGGAGTCAACTCTCCAACACAGTGATTTCGAAGACGCTGGTTTATTGTGTTTTCGCCACTAAACCTTGCCCATTGGGAAAAAGAAAAAAAATTGAAAGTGCTTTTGCTGCCTTATGAGGCATACCCAGGCAGCACACCACTGTTGGACCCCCGTTGGCCCAATGTTGGCAAAACCTGGTTCCAATATTGGTCTGACGTTGGCATTTTCGAAAACGCCACCCGATCCAATGGTGGTCCAACATTGGTGCCGATGTTGGACCACTGGTTTGCCAACGTTCCAGCCCACGTTGGACCAACCTGGTTTGCGCTTCTTTTATCCAATATTGGCATAGAGGTTTCACCGTTGGCTGAACCAACATTGGCATCCAGCGCCTTACACGCTGGCTCTTCCAACATTGGCCTAAATATTGAGTATTCCAATATTGGCATTCAATTTAATACACTGGCTATTTTTTGCATCAATTGTCTATGACAATATTGGATGCCATTTTTCAGTCCGTGTTCTAACCAGTGTCACAAAAACAGTGCAGAGAACCAAGCAAGTCCCTTGCCCTTTTTCCTCAAGCAATGTTTTTTTTCTGATACTAAAATCTAATAAATGTAGCAATTTTACCATATTTGGACACTTTAGAAATCATTAAAGCATGCAAATGAATAGTTCATAACGTTTGACATTTCATAATTTATTTAAATCGAATAAAAATATTAAAAAACAATTGTGAAACCAGGGGGGCCTAGGCAGACTCAGCGGCAGGCTCGGTAGTGGACAGAGCAGAGGGCTGGGCGAAGAGCTGGGCAAAGGGATTCCACGCAGGGGCCTGGCCACAGGATTCTGAAAGAGACAGATGCGGGGGTTTGGATTCAGGTGAAGGGTTTCAGAGGCTCTCAGTTCTCTCTTACGCTTGTCAATAATGAATATCAAACTAAAACATAGCTTCATTATTATTCGCCGCCCTTTAATTAACTATACGATTAATCGGCTCAGTTGCACTGCAAGTATAAAATCTCGGAAAGGCCTACCGACTTTTTTATGTCTGCTTTTTCATATTATAAACTTTCTATTCCAGTGAATTATTTTTCATTATTTTGTATGTAAAAAAACTTAGTACTGCCTTCTAAAATAAATAGATGCTCAGGTAAGAGACCGGGGCCGGCTTGCTGGAATCAGTGTCTCAGCTTAGACTGGGTGAAGGAAAGCACTGTAAAGGCTGGGACGCGTGAGCGTCTTGAGTCGAGGTTTGAGTCCCGTTCAGCTCGTACGCTGGCTTTGACAGTGCTTTCTTTACCCCCGTCTCAGCTGAGACGCTGTTTCTAGAAAGACGGCCCAGGCGTTTACTATTGTTTTGTTCGTCCGACTTGTCCTTACTCAGAGCTCGATCGATCTAGATTAAAATATTCATAGTGGTTTAAAAAATCAATGAAATAGTACGAAGGTTATTTCATAAATTGCTTAACTCTACTCTTGCAGCATCATGGCGTCCCTCAACCTTTCATCTAGCTTTAAGAAGTCTTAAGAATTACAATCTCGCCATTTAGGTTAACACCAATATATCTGCGTTGATTTGAAAAAAAAAAAAAAAATAAATAAAACGGTCTTAAGATTTACGGTATTTGCGGCACGGAAATATGTAGTGATTAATGTACCCATATTGCCCCCATAATATTCACAATTTATAAATGCAACCACTGGCCTCCCTCTTCAGCTCACCAGTGTCAAACGCACTACTAAATTAACAGTTCAATAAATACCCCGGTATACGTAACTACATGACAGTTGAACAGAACTTGGTGCTTGAATCAATCAAGAGTTTAAAATAAATCTCGCACATAAAATAGCTTGTCGTGTCGCACATAAAAAAGCTTGTCGTGCACTCGCAGAGCGCGGTGACATAACTGACACTCCACTCGCACCCAACAAGCCGAACCTTGGCAAATAAGGACTACACAACACTCTGTGGTATTCGGCTTGGAAATACCGGGAGGTATTATTACAGCACACATCTACCGCCAAGAAGACAGCCATATTTTAACACACAAAAAAAGAAGTAAATAAAAATGACTTCGAACACAAAAATAACCACTCAGAACGTCTCTCACGGTCTATTAGAATAAAAAACACTTGCAAATAGCGCTGTACAAGGCCTTGCGGGCCGATCGCTCTGGATTACACGTTGAACTCGTCGCAGATTCCTGGCACAGAGTTCGACACTGTTCAAACTCATCGGATAGGGACAAAATGCACATTGCGTAGCAAGAATACCTATCCCCAATGGTCAGGAGGACTTCTCCTTGTCACTCACATGGAAGAGAAGGCGGTCCGTCGTGTCTTCGGTCCGTCGAAGCTCGTGGTCACATGTATGCCCAAAACAAAGGAAGATCACCGGTGTGTAGGCGCTGCCGAAAGAATATCCATGGTCTTGGCAATCCGCATGCTGAAGATCGCACTTGGCACTAAGACGAAATGCGCTGCTGGTGATCGGAGCTCTCGAACTAGATTTACCACATTTACCACAGAAGCGAAATCTACAGCAGGCCCGCAGGCCGCATCACACGCGAAACTAGGTCCGGTCTTCGCAGGCATTCCGGGTTTGTCAACGGCTAATGCGTCATTCGCCAAACCACGTGATAACGCTTCTACCGCGCCTTCAGCTTAGGGAGAGGGAGAAAAAGAGAGAAGGAGTAGAAAGAAAGCAGCCCAGAACGGGGGATGCGCTTACAAAGGCTAATCTTCAGGCCCATCTCAACAAGAGGATTTGTCACTTGTACCCAAGGCGATAGTGCAGTGGATGTTATGCGTGGCCTTGGGCTTTTAGTCAGGTTCCGTGCTCTGCCTTATCACCAGCTTCGAGACTGTAGTCACGTGACCCTAACCGGAGACACGATTGGCCTAAAACACGCATAGCGTCTACTCTGCTGCCTATACTGATTGAACAGGACAGCTCTTTGAAGGCCAGCTTTTGAATTTCTAAAGAGGCTGTCCAGCCCAAAAGTGATTCTAAACGGGGCAAGTTTGAAGACACTATGTTTTACGTCGTATAACTCACATTAAAATTTAGAATGAAGAAATAAGCGCGACTATATTCTGCGCACGATGTCCACAAATAAATAAATAAATATATATATATATATATATATATATATATATATTTTATCAATAAATTGAAAGTTATTTGTACACTGTTAGGTTCGCGTTTTTAAACTTCATATTCTTTTTACGTAAGAGTTACACATAAAATACACCACGGACAGCACATCGTCCGACTTTCGACGCACGATGAAACGCCGACGCTCGCTGACAGAAGGTTGCGATGCTGCGCAAACAATTTCTGAAAGATGCTGCGTAGGGTATACGCCGGGCGCAACGGCTTCGCGACCGTTCGAAGGGCAAAGGATTCGCGACGACATAGTAGCGTCTTCCAACTTCAGTAAGCTAACGGGGCTCGAGAGTACCACGCTCACATTTCCGCAGAGCGAGCGCGGCCGGCCAGATGGAGGCGCAGTATGCTCTCGCGTCACGATTGCTACGTCGTTGCTCTGCCTACACTGATGACATGTGCACTGGCAGTCGAAGCAGCCCTCTCGAGACTTCATTCGAGTCCAATAGACAACTTTCTAGCGCGATAGACTCTCGTAAAAGTGAGAGTAGAAGTCGCTTCGGTTGGCGGCGTAAGCGGCGGCTTTATGTTTGTTGACACCTGCGTCGACAATGACAAATATGGACAGAAACATTAAATACAAAAAATAAAGCACGCAGAAAGAAATACAAACATGGCAGGGGCACGGGCAAAGTAGGAGACGTTAACGCTACGGAATTCATATACATACAAAATACACTGGAAAATACAAAAATAATTAAATCTAAAAAAAACGGAATTAAGTTTTCAACGCCGAGGTAAGGCAATGCGAAGGGAGAGCAGCAGGCAAAAAAACTGCCATAGTCCTATGGCAGCTATGGACGTATTTGTGATCGCGGTTGTAAAGCACCGGCGACGTACGCCCCATGAAGTTGGGTAATTAAAATTCTCGCCCCGAGCGAGCGCGTGAATGACTCTTTTTTTACTTTCCTACCTCTGCAATGCAAAAAAAGGGTCGCGGGTTTATAGCTTAGGCGACACAAATATCGATAAGCCATTGGCTATGGCAGTGCAATATTGACCAGCCTATGCAATGACATCACCAATATTGGAAAACTCTTGGCTTTGACAGTTTAATATTAACCAGCTTAAGCCAACGTATATTCAATATCGGAAAGCCATTGGCTCTGACAGTCCAATATTGTACAGGTTATGCCGGCGTATATCCAATATTGAAAAGCTATTGGCCTTGACAGTCCAATATTGGACAGCTTATGCCGGCGTATAGCCAATATCAGAAAACCAGTGGCTCCGACAGTCCAATATTGGACAGCTTATGCCGGCGTGTATCCAATATTGGAAAGCTATTGGCTTTGACAGTCCAATGTTGACCAGCCTGTGCCAACGTATCACCAATATTGGAAAACCACTGGCTTTGATAGTCCATTATTGTCCAATGTGATTCCAATATTGGGAAACATATGGCTCGTTGGGCCACTGTTGGTCCATTCTTTGCCACATCAAATCCAATGTTGGCCCAACACGGTGTGCTGCCTGGGTATTCACCTGATAGGGCCCACGCTGCCGCACAAGACAAATTTGGAGGAAGAGGGAAACTACAAAAAATAATGTAGAGGCTCCAATGACGAGGGCCTCCCTCGGGGAGTCTCCCGGTCACCATTTCGAGGCCAGCTTATCTAGCATGCGGAAAATGGATGCTTCCGGTGAACATGGTATGGTTTAGCCCAAAAGTTGGTCGCGTCCACAATCACTGCCGAGTGCGTGTCGATGGCGCATTCACCCGAAAGGGCGAGAGAGACACCGACCTCTTCGAGAAATTCGTCCTCGCCTCGTATCCGGGAAGCAACACCAAAGAAAAAGCGTTTATTCATAGATGGTGACGTTTCGCTTTTCGCCAATGTATCCAGCTTTAAAAATTGACACAACGTATTATGGCACTAGCCTTATATACCTTATCGTTCAGTCGACCTTCAAAGTCGTTGAGCGGAAACACGTCGGCGACACGAAAGGTACCAAAACGTTTACAAGACCACTCAGTGGATGACTAAGCGAATTAAGATGATGACTCAGCACGTTGAGAAGGAAGACTCAGAACATTGAGAACGATGACTCAGAACATTAAGAAGAATGACTCGGCGCATTAAGAGGGATTCCTCAGAGAGTAAATCCTGTTGTTTGTCTAAATGCCTCGGCGCTTGGGCTTTCGCCTTCAAGTCGTTTTAGGGACAGCATGAGAGACCCTGTGAATTTTACCTATTTATGCAAAAAGGTCGTCTTTTGTTCATCCATCAATGTTCATTAATGGTTGGGTGTTGCGTGTTGGGAGGAAACTAAACTGCTGTTTACTTTGTTTCCAACACTAATCGCTCTGCCACTGGAAATATCAATTCCTCTTGATAAAATTCATGATTCGCGTTTCTCAGATATGCCGATGACCATTGTCGTGTGAACCCGCAAGACACAAGCCACAAGCGTCTTTTGCACCGTAATTTACTTCTAAGGACCGCGCTCTGTAAGGTTCTCATCTCTAATTATTCTTGTAGGACAAATGAAAATACATCAAGGGGCTTTGATAAACATTAGTTGGCTTTTTTTAATTTTTTTGTCTATTCTGAAACTTATTTCATACCCCTGAATTTGAGCAGTAAAAGACATATTCTAGAAAAGGCACAACTCAATACGCCAAGTTATTACTTATTATAGATCATCTTTTATATAATCGTTTTGTTTGCTTTCGTTGTTTGTGAAGGCGCGATTTAGAATAATATGTTGCTTCAATATATACCCATTGGTGTATTTTTGTAATTGTTTACGTAATTTATTTTCTCTAATAATTTTGTCAAGAAGAAACTAATTCTGCATTTCAAGTTCACAAAAAAACGCTCCGAATATCAGTACCTCTGAAGTAGGTTAAAGTGGTCTAGTGTGCGCAGGTTAATATATATATATATATATATATATATATATATATATATATATATATATATATATATATATATATATATATATATATATATATATATATAAACCAAATTTATGGGATACGCCCGAACCGCATTAGGATATGGGCTCTAAATATTCGTATGACGTGAAAATACGTGCGTCGTATACTAAAGCGTCGAAGCGTATCAAGGAAAAACTGGCGATATATTTGTTGTGAATAGCAGTTCTTTCCAGAAGCTTAAGCAGGGCATTCATAAATATTCGCCTTTTATAAAAAAGTTAATGATTGAACAAGTACATTGTTTCTAATGTCTTTTGTCGATGAAATCGAAATTGAAGTCGGTGTGCTGCTCCTTTGAACATTCTAACGAAGGATGTCTTCCGGTTTCTACGTGCCTAGTGAGTCTAAGTCAGAAAGAGATTTGAGCCACCAAAGCATAAACACTGTAAACCTATGTCTTATTTATGCTTGGAATAGTCGTGCATCTCTAAGAATATATATCAATTAGGCGAAACATTTTTTTTTGTTTTATTGCTAATGATTTTATGTGATACTTAAAAAATGCATCAACTTAAAATCGGCATTTATTTTATGAAAACTCAAAAATTTAGACAAAGAAGATGTCATAGTATTCTTGCTGCATTTAGTTCGGATCAACCTCAACATCGTCCAAGGCTTATTACCTCTCCATCTCCTTTGCATACAAGACACCCGTTCCCGATCCACACCGTGAACAAATAGGTTTCGTCTGTGAATTTCTATATCCCTTTTTGTGATCTCTTTCGAAATTTTGTACCACTTCTTTGAACCCTATTATGAGGCTCCAATATATTTTTGAACCTCCCCAGATTCCGCGTAGTTTTGTAATCTGAATATTAAGTATAGTTTTTGTATTTTTGTGAAAGCGACCTCGTTGCATTTGATTGCGGGAATCAAGTATCCCGGTGAAATATTAGCCAAACACCCCGAACATCCTAATTTGTTTCACGTAGCAATGCTTACATTTTGGAAGGACCTTCCGGGTCCTTTCCCACTAAAAAAAATATATATTAATTTATTTCTGATATGTTTATTGCACACCTTTTTCATATCAGAATTTGTTATTTCTATCAGTTTCATATATCGCATATCAGTTTCATCTAGGCTAGGTGGCGCTAGGTACCTTCCAATTCATGTGCTACAAAAATATTTTTATTTGCTCACGCCACCACGTAGATACTTTACGCATACCACTAGCATCAGCTGGACATATACATTGAGTAATACACATACACGGCACAACAAACATGAATACAACAGCACACCTGATAACTACTACTTAGCTCTGCGTTTCCACCTTTTATACTGGTCGATTTGAAGGTACGGATTTTCTCGGTGACCACCTAAGCAATAAATATTATTGGCAACATGCTGATTTATTTTCAGTAATGCCATAATTCAGAAAGTATTTTGAACTGCTCAGGGGATGAATCTCTTAGTAAAAAGTAAACGCTCATGCCGTAAATATCTGAAAGCCAATAAACCAAGCCGCTCCAGTGCGGTTCCAAGCCCCGTGTTTGCTTTGCCGCGCGGCACGTCGTCTACTGAAAAAAAAAACATATATATAAATGTATTTCTGATATGTTTACTGGACACATTGAAAAGTTTGTTATGAAAGTCATATAAGTTAACATTTTAATCACATATGAACTTCTATGCTGCATATCAGTTGGCATATGCTGCATATAAATTCTCATATGCCGCATATCAGTTTTTGAGTATTTCATATCGGTTTCATATTTCACATCGGTTTTCGGATAATTTTTATCAGTTTCATATGTCGCATATTATTTTTTGGATATTTCATATCAGTTCTCATATAGATTCATAATATTATTTTTTGGATATTTCATATCAGTTCTCATATAGATTCATAATACTTTTTTCAGTAGGGTTCCGAACCGAAGTAACATACATAAGCCGCGGCAACACATACATTTTAGTGCTGACTATTGTACGTCACGTACTGAGAGCCATCGGGGGCCACAGGTAAAAATATGCCTTGTGGTTAATGCTGTGCATTTTTTACATTGAGTTAGTATTATATTTGATTTTTCAGCGGTATTTGAAACCTAAGTATTCATGATAAATAAAGCTCTACAAACCTAACACTAGTTAATATTACTGCACATAAGCACGTCAGTGACACTATGCAGAAAAAACAAAGAAAGACATTTCTGTCCTCATTTTTTGTACAAAGACAAAACGTATATACTTCGAAGTAAAATGAGTCTCGCTATTATACGTCATGAAAATGTCCCTGCGCCTGGAGTGGATATTCAAGTTGAGACAGATTGTTATTGTTTAAGATAGTGAGGCATTTAGCGCATGAAGCCTTCATGCACAAAATGCAGTTGTGACTTTTTTTTTTAAATTGGGTCTTAGTTTATGGCGACTAGAAATGTAAAATTTACAGGTTCTGCTACACCAGGTAAACAACACTGTGAAGAATTACATTTTCTCCCAGCTGCATATACTCTACATAATCCTTGCAACGTGTAATGCAGCAGCCATTTTCTGCAGCCACGTCTCTGAGCTTGAGTGCGTGAACGTGGGGGGGAGTTTGGGCGTCTCTGTCACATGCGTCTGCGTGTTCTCACGTAGGTTTGTGCGTGTGCGTGCCTGCGTCTGTGAGCGTGCGTGTGCACGCGTGAGCATTCGTGTGTGTGCGTTCGTCGCATCCAGCAGTCGTAGCAAAAATCACAGGATCCTGAAAACTAGCACCAAGCCCCCCGTATGGTGACCATTTTGGGTCATGGAATGAGCAGTTTCTCCTGGACCTTTTCATTCATGGTGAAGCGATCGAAATTCGCGGGCAACATGTAGCTTTATAGAGACGTTTCCTGTACACCGAGATGTTGCTGTTCACACACCGGCTAAACAAGCGTACATCTTCGTACCACCACCCTATTCGAATCGGTATTTGTAGGCATTGAAAAATAAATGTCCAGTCTTTAACCATATAATATCATTATAAGAGGTATGCGGAGATTAGCATGTGCCAAAAACGCTTGTATTGGCGAGGAACGCTTTCAGTACAGTGATATCACATAGCCATCTTGGACTGGTTCTGAACGAGCTTTTCGAATTTTCCCGAGTTTCAATGATGCCAAATGGCGATTGCCATGGCAACTGAGAACGGCCAATCATCTTGCGCGGTTTTGCCGTCTTTATGTTAGTATTTGTTTGTGTCCGGGTAGCTGGTAGGGAAGGCAATCGGGATATATTTTTTAAATACACTGACATTTGTATTACCTGAGGAGAGAAAGTTTAAAATCGTCGTGCTGCTCTCTTCGGAAAGAGATATTTCAACAGAAACATACTGTAAATTTAAACCAGTAAAGCTGATCCTAGCGAATGTAAGTAACATAAAAGTTCGTGCACACACGGTTAAGTTTCATTCGAAAACAGCCATTGTTCATCTAGCAAAATACGGTATGCTCCACGTGTAAAGGATCTCGACAGTAGCTGAAAACATTTTCTCTGTATTCATATTTTTGTTTCATGATGATTCAAATTGTAATAAAATCATCAAAAATGTACATGAAAAGGGCAACGTCACTAAGGTAAAGCGTAAAAAACGCCGCAAGGTTCTACGCAGTCGAGAATCTTCACACTGCAGCTGGACGTGAAAAGCAATTTTTTTTATTTCTCCCTGAAAAGGTGGAAACAGAATAATTCACTTTGCTACCGAGACAGCTAGAATATCTTATGGAGCATTCATTCCTACGTGGACTTGAGCAAAAATTTATGCGAACATTACTATTCGTTAGAATATGAAACTAAATTAAACAATCTAAAACCCGTCCAATTCTAGCAAAAACGATTTAAAAATCCGTAACAAAATCTTACACACATAAGTTTCAAGGTAATGGAAACCATTTAATTATTTTGACCCTTCCTTCTTAGGTGTTTCTAAATGCAAAAAGGATTAGAAATTGTTTTAAGAACGCAATACTTTACGTTTCATGTGTTCTGAACTTTATCGTTTTTCTTTCACACTTTGCATACCTGCTGTCAAACTGTTGTAAAACGTTGACATTTTTTTTCAGCCTCCTAATATCGAATGGATCAATTCGCACTGTGTATTCAAGAAAACCTACATTTTCAGCCAATCTATAAAGTGGTTTTACGTTATTTATTTATTTACTTCCTTGGTACTTTTGAGGTGCCCCTCGACAGCCCGTGGGCCTATAGGAGGTTGCACCAGTGCATACATTCAGAGTTTATACATTACTAAACCACGCATTAGTGAGATTTAGAATAGCGTACGCAAAAGCTATGCGCACGAGAAGAAATAGTCATCGCCATTGCGCTTGCGCAGAGCCCAAACCGCGTTTGAATGTATCCTTGCGACGAGGATATTTTTTTTATGTGTACGGGGAAAACCGTTTAAGTAAGTTTTTCCTTAAACTTCCTATTTAACAATGAAAACAATACAAATGCTTGTCAGAACAAAATATTTCCAAACATTATAGAGTAATATCGTAAAAGCAGGGGCATGGTTGCGGCTACTCTTGCCATCACGATTACATCCAAGCGATTCTCCTAGCACCTAGGTATTTGGTTTATTGTACTCTGCTGCCTTCGCACGTGCGCATGTACGTCTGTGCGTGCCTGCATGAGTACGCGGAACCATGCACGCGCATGTGCTTGTGCGTGCGTGTGAATGCGCATGTGCATATGTGGGTGTGCGTGTCTCCGTGTGTAAGTTTGTATTCTCAGATATTTCGGACAAGTTCAAAGCAATTACCAATCCCACACGGGGTAAGGGCATCAAAATGTTTGCTCGCATTCTAACCCTTCATATCCGACTTCGGTTGCCTTCAAGTATGTGGGAAGTACTGGGGAGTTAAAAAAAATATTTGAAAGTAACTGTCATGGGATATGGTGGACATTAATACGCGCAAAAAGGACGTGTTTGCACTGGTTCCGCAGTAGCTGCTGTCTTTGTTAAAAATATATATGTTATTTTTTGATGGGAAAGAAGAAACGTTTTCGGGTGTGGTCAATATAAGTGCAACGATTGTTTAGAAGTTATGGATGACATTTTGTTTGTGTGTTTGATCATTTTCCGCCTAAAGACAGGGTGAGAAGTGCTCAATTTTAGCTTTAATGTGTTGCATGTTGCAGCATTACCTCAGAAATATCAGTCTTTCATTGAAAAGCACAGAAAACTAATTTTAAAGCTAATTAAACGATCTTTCAATGTGCACCTCGTGGATGCACGTGGAGCCCATTTGGGAGGTAATCTACTAACGTTAGCGAAGTTGCTACGTAGTCATGACGTAGCAAGTTTCATCGGAGCGGCGCCGCTCTTTGGAAGTAAGCTCAACTGTTTAAAGCGGTCATTAAACGATGTTTCTACTTTTTCCTTAGCTTTCCTCCTCAACTCACAAATCGCGCATTGTACCAAAAGACGGAAAGGAGGGACTCCCCTTTTGCTCGGACCCTCATCTGTGTACCCGGACACAGCCATTCTCCACCTGGAAGATTAGCCCGTCGCTCAAAACTCGGACAGAAGTTGCTTTCCCCACTCCGTTCACACCTTAGCTGACAGTGCTGTGGAAGCTACTTGCTCCTTGGGCCAGCTACACGCTCGTCACCCCACGGATACTTCGAACGGCTCGGTTGTAACGCGTTGACGCTACTGGCCCCACCACAACGCTGAAAACGCCACCAACGGCAAAGCTCATAACCACGCCAGCCTTGCTACGTCACGAATACGGGGAATCTTTATTTTTTTCTGTTTTTCTTTGCGCCGGATATTCCATGACACATCGCGCTCTCCGTTCGCTTCTCTTCGAGCGCTTGCTCGAGTGCACCGTTTGGAACGAAAACTATAGCTAGTCGTTAAAAATACAAACGTGCGATTATAAATTACAGTTATTGTTCGTCATGCTCGACTCATTTCCGACCGAAATTTGCATATTTCAATTTTCGTTTCTGTACCGATTTAAAAATGCAACGCAGAATTTAAGTTTTCAACAGAAAGACCAAGCGAAGGAATTTCACAGTTTTCAGACATTGAATTCATCAAAGTAGGAGGTATCTGCTGGGAGTATGGGAAACCCAGTCGAAGTCACTGTTGCGCTTCACAAGTTGCCACGTCACATTTGTGAGGGGAGGAGTTGTAACGTCGGTATTGAACAATGCTTTGTGTAAATCATGCATGGATCGTATACATTCGGCATCAGACAGTCAGATATTAAAGTTAAAAATGTCTGTGTACAATCCAGGCTCAGTGTCAAATATATGTCGGAAGCTTATCATTGGAGTTTGGAGGCACAGAAAAACAGAAGTCGATTGGATAACATCGTGGTAGTTTCCTTTTTTCATGCGGTTTCGCTCATCTTGAAGGCAGAGGCGCAGCCGTTTGGCCGTATCGGTGGATTTTAAATCACGCTCACAATTGAGGTAGGTTGTCTCTGTTCACGGGAGAGAAAGAAAAATGTGTAAAAAAGCCGAAGGAAGGAAAGGTAAGGTGCGAGGAATTCGATTCGTAGGTGGGTTAGACTGTACGATGCATCAACACTTTGATATCTGAGCTTTACAAATATTTTCATTAAGCTTCCAAAATTTAAAAACCGTAAATTATTTCAGCATATGCAATGGTTGTGCCGTCGGGCGAAAATAATAAAAAAAAACATCGTAGAGAATGAACGTGATAATGCGAAAAAATCTGATTGAAATCACTAAGATAGTGAGTAAACCAAATTGCATTAGCAATCCGTCAACTGGTATATACTAGTAGTCAATATCAGTTCACCGATTGCTAATACAATATGGTTTAATTGCAACGAAAGGGTTTTTACGGTTTCAAGAGTGGTCCAAGTGTTGCTCTGTTCTTATAAGACTCGACGCTTGATCGATTAACCTACCGATTAATCAATTAAAGGCTTAATCTCGATTAATTTTTAAAAAGGTTATTGGCTACAGTTTTACTATAAATAAACATTTAGTGCTTTCACCACGCAGACGCGGACGAGTACACCTGTATGAAGGCCAACTTCGCTTGAAATTTTTATCTAAATTAAACTATAGGAGCGAGACTTGCAGCTCCAAACAAGCGAAGAAGGCTATGTCACATCCACTTCCAACTCCGAGCGTGAAACAATCAATGAAGTTCGCTATTTCTTGAGAATATCGACGAACCTATGCCTGTGGCTGCAGAAGTAATAATTTGAGAGCGTCGGTGTCTCTTGACTGTCCTTAACTACACTTCATGATTGATTTAAAAGTCGAAATTGTATATTGCGCCGTTTATACCGTATTCAATAACTTCTAAAAAATTAAAAAAAAATGTGTAAACTGACGAAACGAACACTTGTTCCTGTTTTTTTCTGTCTCTCACCCGTGAAGATGGGACCGAACTGGTCTCGAAGCGTCGGGTAAATGTTTAAATGTTTATTAACATTTTGGTTAGAGTCCCTATTTTACGTTTAAATATTTATTTAACACTGTCGATGCACAAGGTTTACGAGGAACATTAAAAAAAAAATTGCACAACTCGTTGAAAGTTGATTGTATCGGGCGGTAGCTTGCGCCGCCTAGCGTACCCTAACAAAGGTTTCGATTTCGCACACTTTTGCCTTTCAAAATGAAATCTTTCGCAAAAAACAACGCCTTCAGGAGAGCAGATTGTCGAAACTTTCCCAAAGTAACTTACTAGGCTAATTTGAAAATTACACAAAATGTAAGGAAGTTACTGTTATAGTTACTATACATTTTATTGTAACTTAAAAAAAAGGAAGGAAGTTTACAATTCCCTGTAATGCCGAATTAGAACGCAGCTCTTGAGGAGGAGGATGGGAGGGTACGGAGAGGAGGGTATGCCCTCCTCCTCCTCTATACCCTCGCCTCCTCCTTTCCTCCCCTTCACTCTCCCCCTCCTCCATCCTTCTCTTCTCATCCTCCCCCTCCTCCTCCCCTCCTCCCTCGTTACCATCGTGACGTTACTCGTGACGTCACTCGTGACCTTAGTGACCCTCGTGACGTCACTCGTCAAGGCCTCGTGAAGGTCGTGACCTTCACGTGACCTTCACGGCGGAGGTCGTGACGTTTGTCTTGACCTTCAGGAATGACCTTCGTGATGTCCTATAATGCAATGCGCGGCTATGCCGACGGCGACGGTCAAGGCGACGGCGACGCCGCAAAAAAGGCGGAAACGGGCGCCTAAGAGCTGTGCTCAATAATTATTTATTTAATGAAATGTAACTCATTACACTAACTTACGTCAGTACCAGCTGAACGATTAAGGAAAAGTGATGGAGAGGAGAAAGCCAAAGAATCACACCAGCAGTGTGATTCTTTGGCTTTCTCCTTTCCATCACTTTTCCTTAATCGTTCAGCTGGTATTGAAGTAAGCATGTCAAACCAACCGGCTCAGCTCCAGGCCGACACTAATTACACTAACTTAAATACTTGCAATTGGTACTTTTTACAGTTTTGTACGTTACCTACACACTAAAGCATGCTTTCGTTGTGTTTTTGAACAAAGCTGGCATAATGTTCACCTGGTGTAGATCGGCCACAAGGTTTCAGGACAGTGGGATTCAAGACAAAGAGCTAAAGCAAACTACTTTCCACGATGTAATGGGAAATCGACAGACATCACCAAATACGCGTATGTTCTTGCTCTAATCTGGTATTTCGTTGTATTTAAATATAAACCTCGAAGTATGTGTTCGGATTGCCCTGGCGCATGTTCATTTTTGTGTCACGCCT
>JABSTQ010004430.1:0-36610 GCA_013358835.2 Ixodes persulcatus | reverse complement strand
AATCAAAAGGGTGCCTTCAAAAATAGGAAATTGGATGAACCAACCAAGAGGCTGACGAAGTCTTGAGGTGTTGCAGCTCCTCAACATCAATATAGTTCGGCGATTCATCGCCATCGCTTCCGTGCTCACCTTGCGTAGGGGTATTCGCATCTGGGTCTTCATCTTTCCTCTTCTTGCAGCTCGGGCTTCCGAGTTTCGCAGACGCCTCCCGTTTCCGAGATGCACGTTTGGGTGGGGCTCTTGTGCTCAAGTACTTTGGAGCATCTTGCAGGATTGTGGGGACTGCGTAGCTTGTTAGCGTCGGCATTCCGCTCGGGATCCTCACCTCCTTGCCATCCACAACGTGCGCATAATCACGAAGAATGTAGTTATCCTCGAAGTGTAGCTGACAGACCGCACATTTGTCGTCAAGGGACTTGTCACTGCAATGAAGACTTTTCTGACACAGTTTTTGACGTGCTTAATCTTTTGGCACGCTGAACAAAGACAGTTTTTTTGGCTGTGAAGCCCGCATAGCCGGTGCGACAACCCGGCGCAAAACAGTGGCGGTGCCTTACTTTTGGAATGCCGCCAAGACGCTAATTCCAGCCCACGAGAACACAAATCGGTGTCCTGTATGGACATACAAAGAAAGTCGACTGTACCATCAAAACTTCAGCAGCAAAACTAGGAAAATCCGCCTCTACTGCCGCAGCCACAAGCAGAAAACTACGCCGACTACGCCGTGACCGCTCCGCAGCCACAAGCAGAAAACTACGCCGACTACGCCGTGACCGCTCCGCAACCCAAGCCACCTCGATCGCAGCGCCGCCACGCTAGCTTTCTACACAGAGCGCTCCTCCCGAAAGCATGGGTGGAGCTGGAAGCTCGTCCCACTCATACCCTCTAGTACACTCTGTTTTCGTCAAGAGACCGGTCTTTTTATCTTGACGACAGAAGACCAACGCGAGCGGGAAAACCCTTAAAACCAGATAATGGTATGGATAAATAAATAGGTGATAGTAAAATGCTACTAGACCACCACCGCATCTCCTTTTGCTTTTAGGCGGTAGTATAGCGCCACCTATTGCCTAAAGTTATCAGAAACGGTCTAAAAGTACGTTAAATGACTTTTTCTAAGACAGGGGACGCATTGTATTCCGTTCTACATCTAATAGAACGCATTTAAGCTTATCGTAGGATCTCTACTAAATTGTTCAGATAATTGTAATTCCAGACGACGGACAAGTTGTCCATTAATACGATGACGGACGACTTCTCAGTAGCGATTACGGAGAACCTATACTTTTATTTACGGATTTTTTTTACAGTTTGCCTTTCCGTTCGCTCTTCGCATTCAGAACCGTCTATCGCATCATGCAAAGCGGGAGCAGCATTTTTAACAACAACACCTTAACAGATAAGCAACCGATATTCAAGCAAATAGGATAATGTTTTCGTGGCAAGACTCTGCGTTTCTCTCCATCCGTAGGAACTACGTCGACCAACTCGAACCTTGAGATAGACAAACACGGTCTCAGCTACTGTCCTACGAGAGGGGCATCGGTATTCAGGGTCGCCGCATATCTGATTCGCGCCGTCTGAAGTTCTTCTTGCTTAGCGTGATCACATGTTCTGGTATTCTGGTTCAAATAAAAAAACACAGTCGTGTATATCGAACTTGTTGGTGCCTTGCATGATACCTAAGATATATGGTAATCCGAATGGAGAGTGTGACTTCCTTTATATGGACACATGTACGGCCATGTTGAGTTTATATCTGGAACGTGTGAAAGACCGGCTGCGTTTAATTGTAAATGTTTTCTTGTATATTTTTATATTTGCTGTAAAATCATAGCAAATTTATTTCACTACTAACACATTTTAAAATATATCCTAATACAATTATAGAGATTGTAAGGCATGAGGCACTCCGACGGGGCTCGGCGACCGTTGCCATACACATCCGCCGAGTGCAGAAGAAAGAAGAGGCAGCGCGAGGTTGTAATTGGTTCCTCCGGTTGGATAAAGCGGCCATTATATACGGGTGTCATAGATCAAGTGTATAATAGATGTTCGAACCTGACAACTGGGGGCCCATCCGGTATAAAATATGTCTCATCGACCGCTTTTTGTGCCGCCGGACTTTCTCTGTACGATGATGGAGCAAACGGAGGGTTCTGTGATCCATCGGGAAAAGATCGCCGCCTACATTCGCGATCTCTTGATTGCAGCGCCCACCGAGCATACAGAAGGTAACCTCAACCCAGAGGTGCCTCAGTCCTTGCAGCCTTTGTTACCTTATCCGTTGGTAACGCCAGCCGTCACTGCGACCAACGGAGCGCCCGATCGAGATGCCATGCATGCCCCGTAGATCTCCGCCGTGCCCCCCCCCCCCCCCAAGTTCTCTGGCTTTGGAGATCTACAATCACCAGAAGGGTTCATAGATAAGCTCGAGAGTTACTGCCTAACCCACGGTGTCAAGCCAAAGGATTGCATCAGCCGTGTCGCTCTCGCAGTTCTCGACGGAAGTGCCGAGCTGTGGTTTCGCTTCGCTGAGGACTTTACGAGTTGGGGCAGCTTCATCACCGCGTTCCAGGGTCAGTTTGCGCCGGTCGACAAGAAGCAACTGAAAGAGGAGCTGCGGAAAGGAACTCGACACCCCGGGGAAAACCTGAAGCAGTTCATATATGCCATCAGTAGTTACTACGGCAGGATCGGCGAGCCTGTGACAGATGCGCTGAGGGTGGAGAGGGTACTCCGGCAGGTGCACCCGCAGTTCCGGGATTTCGTTAAGGGAAGGACCTTCGCCTTGCTCAAGGAACTCGCCGCCGCTGCCTATGGATTAATGGAGCGCGTGTGGTGACGTCTCCAATACGTACCCCTCCCCAACTTTCAAACCAAGTGGCCTGGGATTTGGTGTTCCAAAGTCGAACGGCGACGCCAGTGACTCGTCGAGTGCCGGTGATGAATCAGAGTATAGCAGCCTGGACCACGCCCACTATCGCTGCTCCAAACTCGTACCCCTGGTGCCTGCATTGCGCGGCCCTGCAACCCTCGTAACACAGGGACCAACATGGTGCTGTCGCGGCGCACAGTATAGCACCGTTCAACTTGGGTTTCGGCAGCGCAATCAGACAGCAGCCCTTGCCCCAAGAAATCAGCTATGATCGCCAGCTACTGTGTCATCGGTGCCGGGGCGTGGGACACATGTCACACCAGTGTCCCACGCGCGTTCACCGGGGCCGGGCTTGACCTCACTGTTTTCGGTGCAACGAGCACGGGCATATGCAAGCAAGTTGTCCGGGAAGCGGCAGGCAGTAGACGCCGCACCGGCTGGTGTCTACATGTCAGTGCAGGTAGCTCCAGCAGCCGGTAGAAAATAGCCACTTCTTGAACTTCGCATTGGGGACAGAACCTTCCGCGCACTCCTGCACACCGGGTCAAGCGTCAGTCAAGCGGGAAATGCAGCGACTGAGACAGCAGTGGCTGGAGGAGTGACTGTTCGAGAAGAGCAGCACTGCCTTTGTCTTGCAGCCGGTTGGTCTCAAACAGAAAGCTCTATACGATGCCGAGTGCATTAGGCACGGGGGATCACGCAAGCAGCGATTCCTCTTCATGCCAGGACTTTGCAGGGACATTGTGCTAGGCAGAGACTTTCTTAACGCTGCTGGCATCTCCATACATATTTCTTCGAGCGCTTGGACGATCCGGTCTCAACAACAGAAGCTTGTCCCTTTTTCCAAGGGTGAAATCTAAAGAGAAGTGTCCAGCCCGCCCACTAATGTACAAGTGTACAGCCTAGAGCATTTGTTCGCCCAGTCAAGTGAAGGTACTTGAGCGCAGAAAGAACAGCCTGCGGATAATCAGTTCCTACGAGAGAATGACCGGCCTCAGGCCTACCAGAATAAAAATTTGCCTACAAATGATCGACATCTGCTGCACAACGACAATCCGGATGGTGACTATGGAAAGCATCCGGATGTTTTGATCATGCTGGCAAAGTTTGACACATTACTTGACAAACGACCTGGTTGCACGGGACTGATGAATCACACCATCAACACTAAAACTTCCGCGCCGATTCGCTGCAGGCTTCGACCGGTCAATGCCCACAAAAGGCAGATTATGGATTCCTGCATCAAGGATCTGCTGCAGCGGGACTTGATACAACCCAGCTTCATCCAGTGATTCTGTGCCCCCGTCCTGGTTGCGGAGAAGTCGAGAGAATACCGACTAGTTCTGGATTACCTGCCGCTCAATGCTAAAGCCCAAGTTCCGGCATACCCAAAGCCATGGACAGAGTGGGTACTGGCCGAGTGTGGCAGAGATCAGTGGTTCAGAAGCTTTTACCTGTCACAAGGTTTCCTCCAGATTCCTGTCCACCCAAGGATATCCTCAAGACTGCATTTATATTCTTCCAGGGTACATTTTAAATCAAAAGAATGCCGTTTGGCGTGGTTGGTGTAAAAGCCCCATTCCGAGCTCTCATGAACAAAGTACTTGTGGTAATCAAGAAACAATTTTGTATTGCCTTCTTGGATGATGTCCTAATATACTCCAGTTCATTTGAAGATCATTTGCGGCATATGAAAGTGCTCTCGACTAGAATTTTCCACGCTGGACTTACCATCAATCCGACAAAGACGCAAGCCTGCAGGCGGTCGCTCATGTTTCTAGGTCACATAACTTCACCGGGAGAGTGCAGGCCTGGTCTGGATAAAGTTGCAGCTGTACGCGTATTCCCAACCTCAGAAAGTGTCTAGGACATTCAAGCCTTTCTTGGATTGGCCGGGTACTACCGGTCTTTCCTGCCAAAGTTCTGTGAAGTGGCCCGCCCTTTGACCATTCGTCTACAGAAGAATGTATCCTGACGTTAAAACAACCAGCAAGAAATGGCATTTCAGCAGCTCAAAACCATGCTGGCAGTCGATGTGGTGGTTGCACTCCATTATCTCAATGAACCGTTCGTGGTGCAGACCGATGCGAACGACACCGGCATAGCCGCAGTTTTCTTGCAGGACACGGAGGGATAACTTCGGCGAGTGTCATTTATTGGTCGATCTCTGAACGAAGCTGAAAAGCACCGTCAAGGAGCAGCAAACATCCAAGCTGATGCTTTGAGCAGGTTCCCCGCTCTAGTCACAGTACCGCCGTCGGAAGTACTGCACGCCGAAACCGATGAATGGTTCCCCATAGAGAAGATGGAACAAGAGCACCGACTTCGGTTCGAGGAAAATGCCATAGTGGAGGGGACGGACACGGACATTTCAACACCTGTTTAATGAATTCCATCTAGCAGATGAACAGCAGAAAGATCCTGAAATCACCGAGGTAATTCGCTACCTCCAAGACCGAACCCTACCAACCGACGAAACAGAGGCACGTCAAATACAACATGTTTCTGAGGACAGTAAAATCGACCACGACGAACAGCTACTTGAAGTTTAAGGGGAAAGAAAACTCATTTGGGTTCCAAAAGAACTACGCCAGACGGTACTGCAGTTGTCGCACGCTAACCCTTTAAGTGGACACCTGGGGCACTTCAAGACTTTGAAGCGGGTCGCTGAGCGGTATATTTGGATGGGTATGAGGTTTGATGTTTTACGTTATGTGCGATCTTGCTCGTCCGGTCAGACTCTAGAGCCTCGCCGTCAAAAGCCGGGAGGACTAATGGACAGTACCTAGGCAAAGGAACCTATGGCAGAGCTTAGCGTAGACATCATCGGGCCATTGCGTAGATCAAAACACCACCACAGACGTCTCCTAGTGGCCATCGACAAGTTCATGAGGTTTGTTGAAATATTTCCACTTCGATCTCCGACCACTAACGCCATCCTAAAAAAATAATTGAGGTATTTTGTCGGCATGGCTTCCCAAAAAGCATATCCGGTGATAATGAAAGAGTCTTTGTTTCCCGCCTGTGGAAGGGCGTCATGAAGCACCTCGGCATTAAAAACCGCCACACGGTACCATACCGCCCTGCAGGGAAGACAGTACAGCCGCATAACGCAACAGTGAAGCAATGCCTGACGGCATACTGCAATGACCATCGCGTATGGGACCAACGTATCCCTGAAGATTCATTCGCGATGAGAACTTGCGAAAGTGTTACCACAGGGTTCACCCCCAGCTTTTTTTGCTATAGGCGCCAGCTCCGCAAGCCTTAGGAACAAATCCCTGGTCAACTTCCTACACCAGACAGCCGAGCTGCCGGCTTCGTAACGGAGGTGACGTCTAGGCTGCAAGACGTACACGAGTTTGCGCTAGAGAACCAGAAATCAGCCTTAGAGTAGCAGCGCAGGTACTACAACAAACATCGACGACAGTGGAACTTTAGGATCGGTGCTCCGTGATCTGCACACTTTGAGCGATGGCAGCAAGGGCATGGCGGCGAAATTGGCACCGAGACGCTCTGGACCGTTCGTGGTGGTGGGGAAAGTGGGGTTGAACGACTATCGCTTGAAAGACCGCAACACTGGACGACCAGCAGGATTGGCACATACTGTCCAGCTGCTGAAGTTTTATGAAGACCGGTTGAACATTTTATCTAAGAGGGAAGAATTGTGAGGTATGGGGGTTGTCCGACGAGACTCGGCGACCGTTGCCATGCACATCTGCCGAGTGGAGAAGAAAGAAGAGGCAGCGCGAGGTTGTGGTTGGTTCCGGCGGTTGGAATGAGCGGCCATGATTTACTGGTGTCTTAGATCAAGTGTTTAATAGACGTTGGAACTTGACAATATTTATCAGAAATAGACTATCGCAACAATGCCGAGCCCCAGGGGTGGCGGACTTTAGGACAACACAGTGTTCGGGGAACCTTCCTGCGAAGGAGTTCCACAAAAAAAACTTCACATTTATAACGTACCAAAGAGCCGAATAAAGTCGGAAAAATACATCGTATAGGTTCTGTTTCCAGCCACTTTGTTGTGTTTGCGAAAATAATCAAATCATCCACTAAACCAAAAAAACTTCACGTCCATAATGAAAAAAACAACAAAACATTCTAGGCTATAAAATGGTCGAGGGAAGCACCCTTTCTGGCTTGTAATTAGACACGTTTCGTAAACACGCCGTTAATTAGCGAATACAAGTTCGTACTTTCGAGTAAAACGAGAAGTCTTCTGAGACAGAGGGTATGCTGTGTTTATTGAAAAACTTATTTGGCCTTCATGAAGTGCTGTCATACAAAAATAATTGGTTATCGTAGCATGCAGCAGGTAGGCTCATTACTGCCAGCTTTAACGCTAGTCTGTCTTGAACGCCAACTTCCGCTGAGCATTAGGTTTTGCAGCATCACCATGTTCTGGAAGAAAGTGAAAACATAATGTACAATGGATGGTGTTCAATTTATGTAAAACACAATTATTTGATGTCGATTAAGACGTAGCAGCTGGAAGTGTTTTCTGAATCTAGCTTTGTTATCTGATACATCGAGTCTTTTTGTGAATTAACGTTGGACCTAAAGGATGTCGAACGCAAGTAAAGTAAAGGAAAATAATAATGAAATCAATACATACTGGAAAACTTTGATTAAGCAACAATTTCCGACGCAAATATAACCTTCATATTCGCAAACGATAAATTTGTATCAAATAAAATTCTCGCGTCACCTTGACGTTTTATAGATTTGGTGCCCGAATAACCTTTTCGTGTGCGTTACCAAAATGTTTGAACCTCGTCGTATCCTACGTAATAACAAACAGCTATAAATCTGCTCAAAAGTATATTTAAGCGACAAAATTCACATACTGAATGTTAAAAAGGAATTTTAGTTTAGTCCTATTGTTCTGAATGGTAGCCATGTTTATAAAGACGGTACTCAAATTCGACATTTTGACCAGACCAAACTTATTTACCAAACACATGTGAAGAAAATGCAAATGCTAGGTACTGATAAGTGGTGCTAAATATTCAAGAGAATATAGCAACATGAGAATATGACACTGCTGGTATTTTCGTCGTAGAGCCATATCTTATAAAATTACGAACTAGCAATATGTGCCTTTATGGCTCTGAATGATTAGATCATTTTGACGGCCTTCCAAACGATGAGGACATTTTTGCAAGCTAAACATATTCCACATTGAATACGTTCTGAAATTATACTTTGACGTAAACTACCCTTTCTGTTTCAGAAACGAATTAGAGCAGTATCATTAATTACAGCTTTCAGCATAACCGATTGCAAAGTAGTCCTTCCATCATGGGTATACGCTCTGCTTCTGACAAAATGGCGACTACAGTTTTCACATTTAGATTATTTTCTAAATAATAGACCATCAAAAATCATCCCTCGTAAAATTGTTTTTAATAAATATTCGAAAAAAAAAACATATTGACGGTTCTGATAAATTCGGGAAAAACAGAATAAATCGTGCGTGTAGTACACATGTGTTATGATTTGTTATGCTTCGTTTCGGAAAGATTTGGGGGATTTCAAATGCCTTGCACACACGGCACACTAAAGTGCCGCGGTATTTATCAAAGCAATAAACACTAATATAAATCTAGGGGTTTAGTGTGTGAGGAGTACGGTTTAATATGGCGTTTCCATGGGTTCGACATATTTCAAAATTGCGTGTTGTTTCTTGATACATTAGTGCTCTAGTAATGCCATGATCCTTTTTTCGTAGCTGAACTAGTCGCGATGGAAGACGAGTGATCATAAGCCCCTATGTGCAATTCTCGCATTGTGTCTTTCTCAAGTAACAACAACCAATGTTGTGCAAGCACTCAAAACAATCTCCCCGAGTGTGTGGAGCGCCGACATCTCTTTCCGAGGGCCGCACAAGTAAATACTGCGCCACCGTTTTCTTTCAAGTCCTGCATGAGGTGCAGGCATCAAGTTGTTTTCTACTCTACGCTACTTGCACGACCAATGCAAACGCATATGGCGGCTTTATGTTTATTGCACGCGCTACGTTATGTATTGACCCCTATGCGACGCATGACGTCTTTATTTGGCCTAGGACTGAGTGTAACGCTTCTTCGTCATAACCGAGCATAACTCATTTTGCATGGAAGCCAGCCCATGAATAAAGTTTGTGTTAATAATTGTAAGCCTGGACATAAGCAGTAGAGTAGAAATTTGTTTTTTTTTGTCTTAAATAACCACCCATCCTCAACCTGTGTATGATGACGGCACTAATAGGAAACATGTTAGCATTTATGGCTAGAGCATGCCACTTGCCTCTCACGTAGAGTTGATACAATGAGCCGTACAGTCGCAGGATCCCCGCTGTGGGCAGAAATACGAAACTATTCATCAGTTTCAAATTGCACAATGCAGTCAATGACTTAAGACTGGTTCACACTATTTTGTTTGAGTCTTATCGGCTGCGTCGCAACGGTGTCTGATATCGCTTACGAGTATAGAACCGACTGGCGCCATCGAACGGGTAGCCCTGAGAGCCTTTCGATTTTCAGACATCTTACGATTTGTGCTTTATACGTGAGCTTAAAATAACTTTTACACTATTATAGGCGGCCATTTTTAGAGAGACCGCGCATCTTTTATTTTAAAATTACTGGAAAACCTTTTGTCCGGCTATAAACATTAAAATAAGTTTCAGCGCTCCTGATGCATTTCTCAATAGTGTCATTGCATTCTTTCATCGTAACGGGTTGAAAGGTGTTGAACCCAAATGATTATACTCTAAAGAAAAAGTGTGCCCAAGCCTTTGAGTAGCAAGCAGCACTTCCCGTGAATAGCAACAAAAAAAGCTAGACATCCAATATGAGAATAGCTGTATCATTCATACTGTTTGAATGAACCATAAAAGCTGTGGATACAACTTTAACAGAGGTGCCACTTGCACCACGCTTGAGTTGCTTAAGCTTCCCGCATTTTAAGATAAACTTACTCGTGTTTTACGTTTGTTTTGTGCCATGGCGATTCTCGAAATCTCAATAAAACTTATTGTAGCGGCTTTTGTTCTTTTTTAACGTTCTGTTTGGTCGCAACCGCATTTCATGCTCCAGGTGAGCAGTAACAAACAGGGCTCGATCGAACCTACAGAAACACAATATTCATTGCGAAGGTGTGGGGACCGAAGTGCTAACGAAACTAGCAAATATTTATTAAAAGGTTTTTTTTTTTGTTTCAGAGGCGAAGAACAATTTTAGAGTAAACATGGGAATGTGAAAGAGTAGACAAACTAAAAGTAGATCTTAATGCTATGTATGCATTATGCACATGCCTTTCTGTTTAGCCATCAGTTTAATGTATCTCTACGTCCCCCTTACTTCGTTTTCAATATCGGTTGGGCTCGGCTATTATGAAGGAAATACAGTATTAGCATTTTTTTTTTAAATCTTCAGAATATATTGCTTCGAACCATATGTAAAACAGGTAGGCCCTCTAGGCCGTCCCTTAAAATATTTGCTTTTTATTAAAAAAAGTTTTTTTTTTGTAACTACACAACTATAATATTTTTGCATGCCTTTTTTGTACTTACGCCACTACAATCCATCACAACGTTTTGCACTTTTGGTGTAGTATCCAAAGGCCGTCATATCGCGTCACTTTTGACGATGAAGGTTTACAGAAGTTACCGGGCTTCAGTGTCGTTCTTTCCATAATACAGCCATCCCTTGACACTTTCTTGGAGACTTGGGGTTTCTTAATGCAACATGATAATATATTGATTCTGAGATGCTTGATGCCTATCTGGATGATTTATTAAGAAAGTGTTCCACAATATTCAGCTCACCTTCAAGATCGCCGAAGGGCACGACGAGATGTGTATCTGTAAAAAAACGACACTTACTTTTACTGGTAGGATATTCATATTGATTGGTAATCGTAATCATAATAATCAAGTGAGCCGTCTATACTATATAGATCTCTATATGTCTAGTTTAGTACTGAAACGTCAACCTCATGCATTTTATTATTTTATTTTGATGTTCGGAAATCAACCTTATGATTATTCACTGCGCAGTTTACTCACTCATTCACCACCAGAGTGTTTTAGAATTTGTTTGGCAAAGGAGTTAACGGAATTTTATTTAACAAATTATAGGTGTAGATGGTACCTTCTTGATGTGCTGGGAAATACAAATTTGAGGAACAGCCCGCCCTTTCCGAGAGTCATCGACCATAATTAGTTGCATAAAGACACTGAAACAATAGCTGTACTATAAGCTGTCTCTGTAGTATGTTTGTAATTTGAATTTGAAGAAAACATTGCTAAAGAAAAAAACATCAAAGTGAAAGATTTGCAGCCTTTGCCAAAAAGCTGAATAAGCTGGCCGAACCTTATCGTCAAATGCGTCGGCGAAGTCATTTTAACTTTGTCGACGGCTATCTGTTGTTAGATTTAGCTAGCAAATAACCATACAGCAACCACGTAGTGCTTATATACGAGGCCTTTGACTAGAAAGGCAAACAAATAAATTGAATTCCTACCAACATGAACTCTTTTCTTTATATTTTAAGCACATACTTTGACATTATGGTTCGGGAATAATCATGAAGCACCTGAAAGTGTACTCCAAATGAAATGGCAGCGCATTCTCTTGGAGTGTGGGAGTGAATTTAGTGTTAAAGGATGAAACACAAAAAACGTACTTAAGATTAAACTTAACCCAAGCAGCACAGAGTTGGCCAATCATTGGCCAACGGCTGGCAATGTTCCTTTGGCCAGTGGCCAGACAGTGGCCAGCCATAGGCCGATGACTGGCCTCTCATTGGCCATTCGCCAATGGCCACTGGCCATCAGCCATTGGCCAAGCGTTGAAAAGTGAATGGCCAGTTTTTGGCTAATGGCCAAAAGACCATCGCCAGCCATTCGACAATGGTTGACCGAAATACGTGCTGCTTGGGATAATACCACAATATCAAGAATTTCGTAGCACCAGAAAAAAAAAGTGCTCGGGACAAACATTTGAAAAACCCTGCTTCACAGGTCTGTGCGTATTTTCTCTAAGCCAGTTTCATTATCTGCGGAGATTGGGCTGCTTACCGTTTGCGGCAGCGCGAATTCTTGTCAAAATATTGTCTCACCTTTGTAAAGAGCAAGGAACACGATAAAAAATGCGACGTAGTGTTGTATGATGTGTCAGAACAGCATTATATATGGTCATGGCCTCCGCATTTTCGGATATCTGAGCCGTGTTGTAGGACTCGTCATTCACTTCGCGGTGCTAAATTCTGAACGTTTACAATTGCAGTTGTAATGATGATCTGACGAGGTTAATATCTAGGCCCTGATTTTTTTATTAAACGGTAGTGTATTTTGTAATAAATTGTTCTCAAGCCATGATTCTTCCGAAAATGTTTGAACACATATATCGTTTTTATACACGTATCTCATTATTATAAAAAGAAAACATCAGCACAACATTGTTTTGGTGACCATCTAAGACTGCCGGGCGCACAACTCTGAACTGTGCGAAATGCGTTCCCAAGAATATAATCCAACCAGCTCCACTTTTCCCCTTCTTTGTCTTTATCTCTCCTACCCCCCTCCCCCACCCCCTTTCTAATGTTGCCTTGGAGGTAAGAACAGAAACTTACTCTTTGGGCCTGGATTTCCAGGGTTCACCTGAGCTGTAAAAAAGAGAAAAAAAGATGCTTTTTATCTCACAAATTTGTGAAGCTACTAAGAGAATCCTAAAATTTAAACCACGTCTGCCTCTCAAAGATTTGCGGCGATATAAAAAAATACAAAAGGAACGTTTTGTAAGAGGTCTGGAGATTTAAATGTTTGCGGTTTTCATCCACAGAGTACTTACTAATCATCACAGAATGATAGCTCATGATGAAAGGCAAGTGGTCATCGGTGGTTATTACATATGTCTTTTGGATTGCAGGCTGTGGCTAAAACAAGAGTCAGGCACAAAATGAGAACGACAGGGTGATTCTTTCGAACGCGTGGCCGCCATCACGCGCTCGTTGTCTTTCGCGGTGCTCTGGGTACGCGTGAACGCTTGACACACACGAGACAACGAAGGTTATCTAAAGTAGGAAGCTCACGCTGGAGGCTAGACAACTAAAATGTCTCTCCGACATTCTTACCTTGTCAATGAAAATTACAGTGTGGTTTAATATGCCCGTTCTGGCTTCACTCGCCGGCAATAAGTTGGCAATTCCGATCTATAAAAAAACCTCCGAAATTTGAGGTCACGTTGTGGCAAAAATAAAAAGTCAAGAACGACTGCATTATAGAATATAGTTTTTCAGAGCACAGGGCTTGTGGTACTTAAAAAAATGGTAATGCTTATTTTTGTTCTCATAAGTTATTGAAAAAAGGGAGCTTACGTTTGATCTTATCAAGTCTAATTCAGCACAATGGAATTATGTATTTCTGAACCACTACAAATGCAAGTGCCACGGTGTCCAGTTAGGACCATATTATTTGTGCTGCTCAGAGAGAGGAGAGGGTGTGTCTTTTTTAAAAAAAAGTAAGCACTGTGAACCTGTAGATTTCATAGCATAGAGAGAGAACCTGAAGCTCTTTATTCATACAGAAGTCTGGAAATTTCATAAGAGCGGTGTGTATTGAAGTTGCACTTGGTTTCAAGATAAGCTGTGGAACAGCATGTACAGTTAATCATTAGGGCGCCCATGCCAAATTCCACTGCATAACTATAATTTTATATTGGTGATTTTTACAAGTGTCCGTTTTACGGACACTTGTAAAACCCAAGAACCCTAGTGATAAAAAGTGGATTTTATGAGTCGGAGCGATGTGCGAAAAATAACTGACGTAACAGCCTGGGTGAGAAACGTAATGTATTTGCATGCGTCATCACCTACGAATTTCTGGGCGAATTCTATTTTGGTTACCAAATGTAAATAAAGAGATATAATGTGGAATATTTGATTTATATAAAATCTACCAATATTTCTTTTTTAAAAATATTTTCAAATATGAATGATACTATACATTTCAAAGAAAGATAAAAAACCTTGTATTCACGAGTCACGCCAAATAAAAAAGTATATAGTTAGTGCGGAAGTGCAGTGAGCGCAGCTTTAAAAAAGTAGATCTGCACCGAAAATCATCACTAAGCTGCGTCAACCAAATATTTGCTGCACGCATTCGCAACAGAGACTTTGTTTCTTAACCTGTATTGTAGGTCTTGTTTGGAAACAAATTTGGCCTTCGTTGTGTCATAAATAGGTCGTTACTATGTTGTTCTAGGATGCCGATGAAGCAGGTTTCACCCACCTTTGGTCTTAAGCTTGTCGAAGGCTCGAAATACATGCCCAAGGTTGGCTGTGGGGAAATAAATACGAATCCTAAGCAGGAACCTTGAAATACACCAGTAACACAACCGAAATTGATGTATTTTGTCGTTACATAAATGGCTATACGCTCACAAAGTCAAAACGCCAAAAAAAAAAAGAACACTTGAAGTTGATCTCTAACGATTATTGAGGAGCCCTGTTGGCAAGAATTATCAAGGATCTGCAAAATACTTTAAATATTCACACAGAAGTAATATCTTGTTACGTCCTCGTCAAGCACATGGTTTATATCTACAAACCTCAAGCATGAAACATAGAGTGCGTTGCCAAAGGAATGTGAAACATTGAATATATAAAAAACATTCAGGACACAAACGACAGACATTCGGAGGTATTTAATTATTTACAGTTTTACTTGCAATTGGGAACACTATTTAAACAACCAAAAACAATATCTGCAGAAGAAATTTCTAAAACAGTGAAGAAATCCTTTTCTTCTCTTCTTCTCTCATGATTTCTCCCGTTCTTGGTGTCTTTTTTTAGGTCTTTTATCAAGATATACTTTAGAATATCCAAATGGAAGTGGTGAAACTAGAAAAAGTTGTGTACTTGAAACTGAGATCTCAAAAATTATAAAACATATTTGCGATATCTGGACAATACCAGGAAACATCTGGTTCAATTATGTAAAAAAGAACGCACCACTATTGTGTGTTGGTCAAATAGTTCAAAGATTTGAGACCTTGTTTTTCTTAAAAAAAGTCCCATCATTAAATACAAGTAGGCATATTCAAACGTTTATATATCGAAGATATTTGAGTTTTTGTTATTGTCGCATTTAATGTTTTATGTTTTCACATTTCCTATTACCGTCACGCTTGGGTGAAGTAATTGTCTAAACGGTGCGTAAAATTTTGAAAAAGTGTGATTTAGTGTAGACGCAATATTCTTCTTATCGATCCACGTTAGGAATAAAATATTTGGGGGCTATTACACTACAGCGCAACGTGCCACTCCGGAAGCAACTTTGACTCTTGCGTATAACATCATCGTTGTGCCATCGGTTTCGCGACTGTCCTCTTTGTGTGCACGGTTCTAAACATCCCACGCAATTATCGCTTCCGCTTTCAGTTCCCCTCTGCTGCCTCCAAGACGAGTCGACTCAGGACGTAGTAACTGAAATTCGCATTGTTCAAATTGCTACAGACTTTCTAGGGTATAGCCATAAGGCGGCCACTTATGTCTGCTGAGACTGTCCCGCGTATGCACCGGCCCAACGGGTGTCGACTACAGCCACTATGACTAGAACAAATAAAACCGAGAAGATAAGGCCGGCACATTGAGCCATCGTTGGTGAATCCCCGGTTCGCCCTAAGCTGCATACACCGCGCCGAAGGTCAAAGAGATTCGCCGCAAAGCGTCAGACTCATGCATCCTTGGCGTCGTCGCGTGCTAACCTCCTGCGCGTTGCTGCCTGCAGTAAGACGCACAGGTGGCGACGCAGACCATAGAGTTATTATAACTTACGCTAGAGGTTAGACTGGCGCTAGCGTGTATGCGGCTTCCGCGACGCAAATTAAAGCAGACAACAACCAGTCTACTTTTGCGGTGCTCCTGTGCATTCCAATGGGAAGACGCGCGTGCATTTTGTCTATTTGCGGAAAATAACACGAAACACTATTGTTATTTGGGTCGTATCGAATAGTATGCACCTTGATTAACATTGTAAAAGTGTAATTGTTTTAGTTACCGCGTTTGTATTCATAAGCGAACGATGTTTAACTTCTGAACATTTCAGTCCCAAACATATGTTTCACAGCAGGTGTGTAAAACAAGCGACGATTCGAATCAAAATAACAATCGAGAGGAATACAGAGTGTGTTCGAGCTGCATACACCGCGCCGAAGGTCAAAGAGATTCGCCGCAAAGCGTCAGACTCATGCATCCTTGGCGTTCCGGTGACGCCAATATATTGGTAATATGCGAGTGTGATCACTATATGCAAATTACCCATCTTCCATCTTTACGAACGGTTAAAAATGAAAGACGTTTACAATCCCCTGTAACGCCAAATTAGAGTGCAGCTCTTGAGGAGGAGGAGGGGAAGGTACGAAGACAAAGGTATGCCCCTCCTCCTCATCCGTGCCCTCCCTCTTTCTCTCCTGCTCACCTCCCTTTTAGGGGAAAATTTATTGGTTAAAATTTGCGGGGAAAATTTTCCGCTAAATTTAGCAGGGAAATTTATCCGCTATATTTAGCAAGGAAACTTTTCCTGGTAAATCTAGTGGGGAAATGTTTCCGCTAAACTTAGAGGGGACATTTTTCCAGTCAATTTAGTTTTAATTTTTTTCGCAAAATTTAGCGAAAAATTTTTCCCGCTGAATTCATCGGAACATTTCCCGCTAAATTGAACGAAAAAATGTCCTCGCTAAATTTAGCGGAAACTTTTCCCCGCTAAATTTAGCGCCGAAATTTATCCATAATCCAACGCGCGGTGACACCAAGAGTTACATCACTCTGACCCTCGTGACGTCACACGTGAATCCACGTGTGACGTCATCACGGGAAACGTCCCATAATGCAACGCGCGGTTACACCGACGCCGACGCTGACGCAGACGCCACTCAAGCCGGAAACGGGCGCCTAAGAGCTGCACTCTAAAACATTCAAAATGTAAAGAATATAGTACGTGGGTTACGAAAAGTGTCTCTTTGTATTGTTTTCTTTGCCGGGCAGCTTTTATCGGGCACCTGTTCGAAAAGGTTTCGAGCGTGCGGGTGATGTTTTGAACGTAGAACAACCATCTTCGCACAGAGCATAAAGAATAAAGCGCTACTTACTTATTTAAAATCTGAATATATTACGGGGCCTTGAAATAATTTAGTTTGACTGTACATTCACGGGTAGTTACTGGTCCAATGTTACTGCGTAGTTCTTGCCGTCTCCCTTGATTTCCAGATGTCCTCCGCTCGTTTGGCATGTATACCCCTCATGCTGAAAAGCTCCGATCGTCGTCCGACCAATTATTCCTTCTGCCTGACTGAGAAATGTTGTAAGCTGCCTAGAACGTACGAAATATTCGAGATATTTGCTCTTATGATCGAGCACAGGGGGAAAACTCACTCACTTTTTCCCATAGAAGTGCATTAACGGAAGTCAATTTTCGACTGGTTGCTGCCTGCTTCAATTTGCGTCTGCACACCAGCGCCAGTTGAACCTCTCGCGTACATTATAATAACTCTAAGACGCAGACGGGAGTTCCGCGGCGCGGCTTCAACAAATTGTGATGCCGTTCGGAGAGGGGGGACAGGGACGGCTTTTTTGTCTTCTAGGTGGTATTGCTACAGCCAGCACATGAGTCTCTTTCGAACGCCCGGCCACCATCACGCGCCTGTTGCCTCTCGCTGTGCTTTCGCGTCATATGCGTCGTATAAGTGAAACGTTTACGTGAAGAATCTGAGGGAGAGGAGGAGATGAGAGCGTGCGTGGGACGCCGGAGCGCCAAGGTCAGGTAGGAACGATTAGTGGGTAGGTGCAAACCTAGCTACTTTGTCCTCTACTCACTCTTCGAAACCGTACACCGAATGGCGGAAGATGACTTTTGGCGTTCGAACGTTTTCAAACAGTTAGTAGAGAAAAGCAGCTATAATCGGTTTAAAGCCAGACCTAAGAATTGTTTTTAATACGGTAGGATAATCTGTTTTGCCAACCTTCCAATTTTCCCCCATCACATTATTCTCATGACGGCGGTGACTATTTTTCACCTGAGCGTTCGCCACATCAGCCAACGGGATAAACAAGTAGCCGTTTTTTTAGCCTCACGATTTGCATACTCAAGACGGCTGCCATAGTATAAAGGCAAGATTCTTTAGTGCAGAGCCAAGACATAAAAGAGCTACGCCTTTCTTGATGATTTTTGAGTGGGACAAGCCATAGTCTAGAATGCCTTTCTTGAAACATAGTACGACCAAAAAAAATGAACGTCACCCAGGTGGAGAGAATGCTCCAGGAACTGAAGTATCCTTTCTTCGGGTAGCTGAAGCGTGACTACTCAGCAAAGGTCGCTTTAATATCTGCCGCTTGCATGCCCATATTTCCGCCATTTTCAAGAATTGCAAGAAAGTCTTCATCGTCGGAGCTTGTTTACTTTTCTTGCTTCCAAGCGCGCTTTCTATAGAATGGTCCACCACTCTCAGGTAGGGAGCGGTGGATCGTTCTCTCCTGAGTTCTGCAGAAAGCACACATCCAGCCACGTAGCTATTAAAGATATCAGGTAGAACTGTAACAGCTCCATAAAGCTCTCAAGGGGGGGTACGCCACTGGAACGTTGGTAAGTGAGATCTCCGTTTCTTTCAGCACGGTCCATTCCCGAGGACAGTAGCTGCTCATGGGTAAGGAGTGAAATAGATTCTCCACATCAATACTGCATGTAGTATCCTTCTGAGGACCCCCCCCCCCCCCCCCCCCCCCACTCCCATTGAAGATATTCAAGTATATCCTTTTGTCGGTGATATTTCTGCGTTAGCGCGTTCGGAGAGGGATTAACACGCATAACGCGCGTGCTGGGTTGCGGAGATCGAACGCTTGGCGGTGGGTTAGTAAACATAGAAATGGAGTCTACCGCGTTTAATTCACCGAAATATGTCCTGTTGACTGCTTACTGGGGAGTGCGGTTGACAATAGAGGAAACAATTGCGGTCATACAAGCGGAGTTGAATTAAGCCCTGCTCGGCAGAGGAACATTTATACTTTCTCATAAACCCTTTGTCGGAGGCCTCTAAAAGGTATGATGTGATTGATGGCGTCACCTAGAGGTTCTTCGTAGGACCACCGTGCAATTTGCAGGGGAGCTTCGAGTAGTAGCTCTTGCTATAAAATTGAAATATAAAAAAACAATATAGCTAGAACCGATATTGTTAGAACCGCGGGACACTCTGATTCTCCCTCACTGGAAAGCCGCGTTGTTTGAAGGGCCGATGACGTACACCGATCATTGCCCCTAGCGTCACTGTGTCGTAACCGGTACCACTCGACCACCCCTTTGCAGGCACTTGCTGGTTTGGCTCTCTGGGCGCATCATGGTTTAGCTTCCTTGTTTATTGTCTTCATTTTGACCATATGATTTGGGGACAATTATATCTACGGAAACGTTTGTCTACGGCATCGCTCACTTCGTCCTAGTTTTCTAGTTGCAACTCGCCCTACTCTGAGTGCAGCAGCGATGAGAGTGGTTAATATCAAGAGATATTGAAAGCTGGCCATCTTTCATCAACCCGCTGGCAACCAGCTCCAGCAGCGACGACGATATACCGGGTGAAACAAGGAGACGGCAGGCTCTTTAAATCGACTGGAAAATTCGGTTTCTTAACCTATCGCGCTACGACTTTGTGCAGCGTTGCCCACAGATGGTGCATTTTTTTTGTAAAATTTGCAAAGAACGAACTTACCTGAGGAAAAAGTAAAGAAAGAAAAAGGCTTAGCTCCTATGGAAACGCAGCGACGCCACCGGTCTTCAAACAACACGGCGCCGTTTCGCACGGAAGACAAGAGATGGCGCAAGCGGTCGCGACGCCAACTGCCGCCAACGAACGAGCAGACGCGGAGAGCCGGGTATTTAGCAGACAAGGAACTGCAGCTGCTTGTTGTTACCGCGCCTGTTCTGTTTCTGCGACTGTCGCCGCCTGCGGAACGCGCGCCGCTTTTGAGTCGAAAAGTTGTGGCCAGGCTCGTCGTCGTCGGCTACGACCTCACCTTTGACGCATAAAACAAGGTCGTAATATAGTCTGCACGTGGTCTAGCCCCTTAATAGCGCAAAACCGTGGAAATTGAACGTGCGTCTAAAAATACAATGAATAAAGTGTCACGAACCACTTGGAGCGTAAGAATAAAAACACTATAATTTTTGTTTCACTCCGTTAGTCTCACCTGCAGTATGGCGGAACGGATCGCTTGGATTCAGGTTTGACGGGCTCGCGAACGGGAAGAACTCTGCAAGATGAAAGATGAGATTAAACAAATCTGCGTACAGGCCACAGTTACCAAAAATATAAATATAACTATATAACTATATAACTTATGCAGCGTTAATTAAAGCAACGTGACGGATTTACATATGAGGGCACGACCACACAGAATTGATCTACTACACGCTGGTGTTGTGACCAGCTACGACCATAAAGTACTATGGCAACCAAGCAATAGTTGATAGTTCAGTGGTTGCAAATTCTTTGTGTTCATTACTGTTCAGCTGGCACCACCCATGAATATCATCCAACTAGCTCAGCTCCAACCAATACCCCAGGTAGCACAGTTTCTGAGCCCAAACTTTTGTTTTTGTTCTGGAAATTTAGTGTCATGAAAAGTTAGAAGATATCAAGTTAGAGCCAAACTTGAAATTCTTTGGCCAGAGTCGGGGTATCTGGCTCTAATTCTCCAAGCATGTGCCGAAGTTAGGCTTCACTTCTGGTACTTTGGAAGTCATAAGGCAAATTTGGGCCAAAATTCCAAAACAAGTGTAACTGTTTGGAGTCACTTTTGTTCGTTTTTTCTTTTGGACACTAGGTTCTCACTTGCCAAACAAACACCTGATGCAGATTTAACGTCTGATTCTTCAGATTTCATGTAGCAACCTTGGACCTAAATCGCCAAACAAGAGCCAGTTATCGACTTCCCGTCTGCGTGTTTGGTTTTCATGTGGCAACTTTTGTCCTAAATTGCAACACAAAAACGTTTTAAGATCTACTGTTCATTGTGGGTTCTTCTTTCTTTATTAATAGAGTTCTTCGCTTCTGGATTGTGACAGGTGGGAAATAAAACAAAGCCAAAATGAGACAATCTGCACTTGCCGCAATACCAAAAAAAAAAAAAGCTCACACGTTGCATCCGTCGATTAAGTCTCGAACTTCGGAAATTTGTGACAAGCCAGAAAAAAAAAAAAAAAAAAAACAACTTCAGATGCTAACGCTTAGGTACGCAACACTGTTAGGCTCAAGCTAGTCCTCTAGAATTGCCAAGCTTGAACAAAGTTTCGAGTTTTTTTGTCGTTGCACCAGGAAGAACACTTCGTTGCTGCAGTAACCTGGTTACCAGAGTTACGCATGATTATACCGCAACGTTAGTGCACGCAAGAATGTGAAATACAGTAAAAATCAACTGCTTTATTTGACACTTTTGATTGGACAAAAATTTAAGTGTGAATATTAGTTAACTGGCATCCTTCCAGTATAGTAGGCAGTCAATATGCGGCACAAAGCCCATTTTGTTTCTTGTAAAAACAAAGTATGTGTATGTTTAGAATAAACAGATAAAAACACTTACGTACGCCTTATGCAATATATATATATATATATATATATATATATATATATATATATATACGTTTAATTAAAAAGTGTAGAGAATTATGCAGTTTATTCAGAAGATATTAAAATGTCCTATTTTAGGGCCATTGCAAACGTACTCAAGAGCACTTCTAGCATATAGTTGTATCAGCTAGGTTTTATTTTATATATTCCTACTTAAAAGCAAGTAGATAATAACATGTTTAGTCATCTACATTAAAATACACAATTCTTCGAATCATTGGTGCTTATAACGGTGGGGTACGTTAAGTGCACGGAGAAGCCTAGTGCACACTATACAAATCTTTTGCTTGTAAATATAGGAAGACAAGTTATTACTCTAGAAAAAAAAGAGTTAAATCCAATCAGCAAATATGTTAATGCTGAACGCTTGTGCAAAAACACTAAGGGCACGGCTCGCTTGTGAGTGATGTTATACTAATTGCATTTATGCAATATTTTACATGTCTAATAGTGCATAAAGTTTATAACATGTCCATCAGTTTTTAAATTGTATTAGTCAATCATTTAATATTAGAAGCATATGTCGTCAGCCATATTTACAAATGCTCGATGTTATGCTGCTTTCTCTCAGAATACGCAGTGTTTTTAGTACGACTTGTGACAACTGTGATGTGAGGCTGATTTCCGTTTCCGTAGTATTTTTGGAAAACGAAATAGGATATTTCGCTTTCATAACAACAAATATATAAATATAAAACACATCTATATATTGTTTTGTTAGTTTCTATTTATAATTTTGTTTCAAAGTCAGTTCTCCTGCTGATTCCTTACCATTTTCGGCTTGCTTGTTACGCATAAAACGAAGCGCACCGGATGACCCTGCACAGAGGCAAGTCAATATTTCATTACCACCAGACTATACATCTTTGTAGCATGCGCACTCAGTGACATCATCAGCGCGGACACGACATTAAGCATGCAATTCCTTTCACCCATGGGCTACTTGTCGGCAACCAAATTTTCCCGCCTGGTCTAGGGTTACTAATAGCTATTTCAGCCGAATTACTACTTTTAATTTGGGCCTTTGTTTATCAAGAAAAAATGGCAATCGCTTGCTTGCGCCAAGAATGACACGCGGTGCACGTAATTTGTTTCAATGGCGTCGTTGACTGTAAAGTTTGGTGGAGAAAGGTGCGCACACACATTTTCTTTAAAAGGACACTGAGGGTGTGTTCAAATAAGGACGGTATTGAGCCCAAGAAAGAACAAAAAACGAAGTAGAGTGAGCAGATAAACGAAGAAGACATTGCAATATCTACGGGTCTATCGGTGCCCCTTTATTACTCATTCGGCTACATCATATTTCTGAACGAAGGTAAAGTGGAGCAATCTTCATTAATGTTGCACCCCGTACCATACAAATACAATCATGAATCACGCAATGCTACCGCCGCTTCCTTTCTTTCTTGGGAGGCCAGGAAGATCCGCGGTTCCAACAATGAAATGGCGGCGCATGTTGGAGAATTACCTCGACCACATCTACAATACCTCTCTTACACCGAGGCAAAATTAAAAGCATTGCTGCTACACGCTTTAGGAACTGAAGAGAAGCGAGTCTCCTTCACTTATCCTAACGTGACTCCTGCTTACAGTTTCACTCTTTCCGCTGCAGCAGCATCTACGTCACCCCTACTACGAGATCGGACGAATATCAAGATGCACTCGCGACTTTTGAGGCAAGCAAAGCAGCGACGTATTGAGTTATCAAAAAACGCTACAAGTTTCGCTCGCGTACTCAAGCTCTTGGTGAAACTATTGATAATATCCTCACTGTAATATGAGGGTTTCAGAAGACTTCCAATTTTTCCTGGTCATCAAACACAGCAATACGTGAGAAACTTGGAAAGGGAGCTTCCATGACTCACGTTCAGCAACGACACCTTTCCCAAGGTTTGACCCTCAACCTCGTAAAGGCTTTGTAATAGGCCCGCAGTATGGAACCGTCTAAGGAAGAAGTTCACCAACTGACTTTGCTGTGGTTGTACAGAAATTTAGCAAAGCTAGAGGAAATAACTCAAAGGCCACAATCCAACCAAACGTTCACTCATCAGTGAGGCAGCAGAAAATGTGCTACCGCTGCGGATCAGCAGATTCGGTTGAAAATGCTGCTGCGTGTTCAGCAATGAACGAGCCATGCTCCAAATGAAGAACGCAGGTGAATTCGAGATGTTTGTTGCTGCAGAGCGTCACCAATGGAGGTGGTGAGTTTTTCTCCCACCACTTGTACCAGGAAGTTTAGTTCGCATAAAGAGAGTAAACTGATTTTGTCACGAAAGTCTTGTAAGTTGCAGAAGTTCGCAAACTCTCAGAAAAAAGGATATATTCTTTCACCCCGTGTCCCATATACGACACCCCAAAACTTTAGTTCATCGTACAGCACACTGACGTTGAAAAAACGGCCCCAACTTTTATGAGGGCTTGAGAACGGTGATATATACCGCAGTAAACTCCTAAGGTACGTAACAAAGACTACAAAAAAAACCACTGAGGTTTGGCAGTAGAGAAAAGAAATCCCCGATCACTTCTTTTGTAGTCAGTAACACGTACATTAGCTGATTTAACAAGCTTTACCACTCGGCTTTCAGCCGAGTGGTAGAACTGGTTAAAGTTAGATGTGAAAAAAGGGCGTAAGAATACACCCTTTTCTTCTGAGAGTGCAACGGCTGAAGTAACGTCACAATACAGGTAGAACAGCAAGACGTAAAATGACAGCTTGACACTGGTTTGGCAGTTTCTATCCCATTTTACAACAATGAGCAGAAGTAATATTCTAGCCTTCATCTATTTCAACCAGCTGCGGTGTAGCTGCGAAGGAAATCAAGGCCGCACATTATGCTTCTAGGACATTTTTTCGAGACAATCGCCAACAAAGGTTCCTCAGATCAACTTCATATTTACGTAGTGACATAAAGAACAACCCGGGACTGAATGGAATTTCGCCTGGCGAATTCGCAATATGGAATCTGCGCTGCAGTGTATGCACAACTCAAACCGACTTGCAATTATATAAACCCATCGTGGACTCTACCTATGCTCACCTGTTCACTCCATGATATGTCTTACAAAGGGGTACGAACACCAAGGCCGTGTTTCAAAATTTACTTGAAATTTCTCCAGGGTAAGAGTTTTGTACCTTGGCGTTCCAAAACCTACCCACGTCCAGCACTTTTTAATCTGTGTTGTCACGTGACCAGACCCACCGGAGTAACTCGGATTCATTTGGTTGAGATTCGGAACACACCCCAAGTCAAAGTGAAGAACCAAGTCCAGCAGCCGTTGTGGTAAAGCTCTGTCAAGTGTCGCCCACGATTCAAGAAGTGTCTAAGGAACTTCAACGCTCACTAGACATGGACATAATCGAACCAATCACCGCATCTTAATGGGTATGGCCGAGTGTCATTGCAATATATAAAGACGTTAAACTACTACTCTGTGTGAGTCTCCATGCTCATAACAAAGTAATCTTCGTCGACGGCTTTCCACTACCAAACACAGAAGAACTGCTGCATCCCTTGATTACTTACCGCTTTCATCAAACATGACGGCCTCTACCGCTTCAGCAGAGTGTGCTTTGGCTTGGCGACACCCGAACATATTTGTAGGATCGTCAGGTGTTCATTGGCATCTCGACGGCATAATTTTCTTTGGTGTTGACGAAGACGGCCATGCAAAGAACCCTCTGAAGGACCTACTGCGCATCTCAGACATTGGTCTGAAACTAAAGGACAAGTGTGTCTTCGGAGGAACGAAATGGAAGTTCGCTCGACATACGGGCAAGCCTGAGGGTGCGATTCCTCTGAAAGCCAACGTCAAAGCAATACAAGATGCAGCTATGTCAGAAGGCCATATTTCTTGCGCTGTTTCCTAGGACTTGCTGGCTACTACGAAAGATTTCTTCACAACTACTCAGACGAATTAAAACCACAAGAGACTTACTGCGTTGTGACAAGTCGTTCGTTTGTACAAACGAAGCTCACCAGTGCTCTGAAAGGATCAAGGCGCTAATCGCCGACTGCAGAGCACTCTCTATGTTCAGCCCAGTGTTGCAAGTACTTCTTATAACAGACGCATGTCCAAACAGGTTTCGCACAGGCCTCCAACAAGAAAACGGATCCAAACTACAAGCCATTGTGGTTGCTTCAAGAACACTTTCACCAGCAGAACGCAAATACATAAATACCGATAGATCATTTGCATGTCTATCTCTTGGAAAGACCTATCACCATCTTCACAATCATCAGGCACTAACGAGCTTACTAAAATAAAATCTTACTGATTACCGTCCTCTCAAAATGGCTCGATGCACAGCACGCGTGCTAAACTACAGTTTACTGCTCTCTACAAAAGGGGAAAAAAACATCATCAAATATGCGCTTTCCCCACTACCCCTACCTGGTGTGTCATCTGAAACATTATATGAGGAAGTTATTATCGTCATAAATCAACAGCATATCAACAAAGACGAGATACAGACTGCTACATCCGCAGATCCGGCCCTCCAAAAAGTTAAACACATCGTTGTCACGACATGGTGATCAAAGGTCAAGCTAGGTACCGAATTGCTACCATATTATCATGTAGGATCTGCCAGAAGCCAATGGATAACTTTTACGTGAAGAAAGGATTGTAGTTACTCCAGAAATAGCCTGCAAGGTCATCGCCCTGGCACATTTTTCAGATTTGGGAACCGTCCGTACGAAACAACGATTGAGGCAGTGGCAGAGGCCAGCCATGTATGCTGCTGTGGAACGTGCTGTTCCTGGTTGCTTGACCTGCCAGCCAGCTCAAGAATTGCTGTGGAACGTGCTGCTCCTTTCTTCCAATACCCATTCTTACACATCCATGAGAGAACCTTGATATTGACATTGTGTGACTGATCGAGAGGACTAGAGCCTCACCGCTTCGTCCTCACTGCCATGGAATATTACAGTCGCTAATCTAAAATTGATTTGTCCGGTATGGTAACATCGGACACAATGACAAGCTTCCTGCTACTCTTTTTTAGCTGTTAATGTTATCCGACTAACATCGTCTCGGATCACGGAAGCCATTTTACTTCATCAGAGCATGAAGATTTTCTACTGGAGCGTGGTATTTGTCAGGGCTTCTCATATGTTTGCTATCCAGAGTCTAACTGGATGATCGAAAGGTTCAACAAAGTTATGAAAGCTTCATACGGAACGGAACAAATCAAGAAGCGACAGCTCGCCTATGCGGATGACAAACGGGGTGCACGCATGCTCGCCTTTCAGCTAGGTGACTTTGTTTGTGTGAAGCTGCCGGGCATCATGCGAAAGGAAACCGGCGCTTTTCAAAACCTGGGAAAAGAATAAATTGTCGGGCATTTACGCTTTCTACTTAAAGAAAAAATGTTTTTACTGCAAGCGAGGTTTCCAAAGTTCCATGTAAGGATCTGCCACAGCTCACTTCCAATAAGGACGACGGGTTATCATCTGCGCCTTTGTGGAACCCATCACACTGTAAACCCCAGCCACACGACTTTCTTTGGGCGGGACAATAGCGACTGACAGCGTAGTCAAATGCTCGTGATACCTACAGACACAAACAGCGATTCATTTGTCGATGTTGAATATGGAAACAACCTCCTGAAAAACTTGGAGACTACATTTTATGAAGAGCGCCGTTTGCGGCCTGGGATTTTGGTGAAAAAGCCAATATAATTTGGGTTATTACTGCTTCGTTTTGTCTTGCCTGATGTGACATATGCATTTTTTAACAAGGCAGACATATTGTGTTCAAAGAGAATGAAGAAGTAGAGTGAACAGGTAAACGAAGAAGGCGATGCGATACCTAGTGCTTTGTCGGCGTTCTTTCATCACTAATTCTCCCACTTTACAGACAGTTGTAGGTGTGTCATACCTATGTTTTGCCTCCAGTTAAAAGTGTATATTAGGTGTAAAAACATGTCCGCGCATCGGAACGTGCTTGGACATATTTCGCAGGATATATTCATTTTACCGTAGAACAAAAATAGCGCATCAGATGACGTTGAACCATAGTTTCCTTAATTTTGCGTAGACTTAACTCCCTGATCAACATGAGTAAACATTACACCTTTCAACAACACAAGCAAAATTAAGTATAAAGCATGCCTACCGGTCTACTGGAATTGGATAAGTTTATTTTATGTAGGCCGTTATTTCAAATACGAAGTTGGCTTTCTTCTCAACTCTCATATGTCTAGGCATGTTTCGGCTTTTATTAATACATCCTACGTAAGGTCTTCAAGCGAGATTTTTTGTACCGAATATTTTATGCTTTGAACACATTCGATATAAAGATAGCGCGCAACTATCGTAAACCCACTGCCAGAAGGGCATGTTAAAGGCCTTCAGAACAGACTCCATTAAATATCGGTGTGTGTGTGTGTGTGTGTGTGTGTGTGTGTGCGTGTGTGCGTGTGTGCGTGTGTGTGTGTGTGTGTGTGTGTGTGTGTGTGTGTGTGTGTGTGTGTGTGTGTGTGTGTGTGTGTGTGTGTGTGTGTGTGTGTGTGTGTGTGAATTTATCGATTTTACCGAAAAATGAATTTATCGAATTGTATGTTGCATAAAAAGGGGCATAGGATTTTGCAAGCTCGGGGAACGCTCGTCTGATCCAAATAAGCTGAAGACATCCCCGTACCGAGGAAAAAAATAAATGGGACGTTGAAATGGGATGGGAAATGGGTTCAAGAGGAAGAACCAGCCTCGCGTACAGTTCATTGGGGCAGTGATTTATGTAAAACACTCTAGCAGATTTACTTCCCGCAAAGTTTGTGTTATTTTCAGTATTAGATAATCCTCCAATCCTGAATTTTTGGATTTCCTCGATTTTGTTAACACTGACTTGGTGTAATATTTGTGGCTTTTCGGGAGTTACCGCAAGCACAACACCCTGTTTTTAGAGTGTGCGAGGTGGCCACCGAGTTAAATTATCATTTCGTTATCTCCGACTTCGAAGCGGGAAGATATCACAATGATATCTTGAATTACGACACTTCATGTCGCTGAGGAATAAAGACATATCTCTAATATTTATACTTGCGTTTTAACAAGGATCAAAAACGTAATGAGGTGTGGAGCGGGGTTTTGTGACAAAAAAAACAACAACAAAAAAACACGCTACCTGTCTTCACTCTCTGTACCCACCCCCTTTGTTTTTAGTCATGGGGTTCTCGTTTAAGGACTCCTTTGGATATTCTCCTGCGCGGGGTTCTAACTCTAATGTAAGTACTCAACTGAGAAAATGGTTTCATTAATTACTTTAGACATCACTATACTCAGTATCCAATTTCGATGGACGTACCACTGTAACTCATGGCGGCATTCTTTTTCCTCTTTCTGTCGCTCTCTGTCTCGTTCTTTATGTCGGGACCACCAATTTCAGCGTTCAAGATATGGGGCTTTAAGATCCCGTCTTTACTCCCTGGTTTCACATTACGATGAACCACAAAGGAGGCTACGGACCATACAAGTTAATCCTATGCCTTGTGTGTGTCAAGTGGCCATCGAGAGGTACGGAGTGGCACGTTGTCACCTGAAATATTGAAGTGGCTGATCTGTCTCGTAACGTCCTATACACTCCAATCGTCAATAAAAATGGAGTGTAGTGGTTTTTGAGAAATTAATCAAATCAGTTTCTCAGCAGACTACAAATAGTAAAGCAATACACTGGGTACGTAGCGCAGTGCAGCGAATTCAATCACGTGCAACACCAGGACAAAACATTGCACAATTATGCATTTATAGCCAAGTTACATTGCAAAAATGTTAACACACGTGTTGTTGTTTTTTCTTTTGTAAAATTGTCTGCGCTGTCTAGGTAATAATGTGTACGAATACGGCCACTGTAGATGCGGTGCTGGAGAACAGCTAGTTTTTGAGACAGAAACTTCCCAACGGTAACTGACTGCAACATGTATCCGGCAAAACTTTTTTTTCTTAATTAAAAAAATAATTCAAAGTTTGTTTGCGGTTTTAATTACCAGTTTTTGAAGGTTTATCTAGAGAATTTTAAAATAAATCGAGGATATTTGTTTTAATTTGACGGACAAATATCGCATAATTTATCTTTTTTGATACAAAAACCTTCCTGGCGCATTGCAAAGACACTTAAAATACTTGGACTCCAACGTTTTAGTTAAAATGCACAAACAATAAAATACTCTAAAAATTGTGTCAGCTAATATGGTTTTTTTTTATATGAGTTGAAATTTGCCAAACCATGCCTCTATATATAAAAACGTTGATCAAAATGCCAAATTGATATATAAAGTTAAGTGAAAGCAATTTACCTAATTCTAGTACAGCAGCTGGTGTGCTTTATAAAGGGAATCGTTCACCTCGTAGAAATTTGTATTCATTACGTCCCTGGCCATGAAATTTGCGTCTACGCGCAGTTGTAACAAATATCGTTGCTCCCACTTCTTTCAGATGCGATCTTCTAACAATAACAATGTATATCTTGCAAATGTAAGGTCCGTTCATCGTGCTGACATCTTTTTCTAGCTATTGGAGATATTAAATGCAAAAAAAAGACATGCCACCACTATGACCGTCGTTTACTTAACGCACCCTGAAGAAGCTAATTTTTAGTTTAAAGAACCTGTGACTTATTGTATCAAGCACCCCAACCTGCACAGTACATTTTGTCAAAATGTTTATTTTGTCTGGGAAACTGGGGCCTTACGAATCCCGAAGAAGCGAAGGTAGAGGAAAACTTTACCTTCATTGGCCAGGCTCTGTGTGTCTTGGCACTAATTCGCCAAACAAGTTCAAAGTTACGCTTCACTAGCGGTAGTTTGGCCGCCTATCAGGCATCTTTCGGCCTAAATTTCCAAGATAGGAAAGGAGTTACGCTTGACTTTTTGTTGTTCAGTTTTTATATAATAACTTCGGGCCTAATTTTTCAAAACGATGTCAGACCCAGGCTGCACTGCTGCTCCTTCGGTCGATACGTGGCATATTTGACGTGAACCTGGCGCTTTCGAAATTACGGAGCGAGCCAGACTAAAAGCCATTAAAACGCCTAAGTAGTCTCGTAATAATGCCTTGGATAAAAACTCCATCAGGCCCCTAGGATTGCCAAGCTTGTGCCAAGTAGGCGTTTCTCAGGCGTGCTACCCGGGCACAAAACGAATAACTAAGTAAAGCTTTCTTTCAATTTTCTTTAAAAAAAAACGTAATAGCCATTCGCAATTTCTTCGTAGTCCTGCCGGCTGCTACATGACAAGCGCAGGACAGAAAGAGAGCCTAAAGAATATCAAGCAAAAATGCCGTTATGGGCGAAGTTATGATTTATTCGCCATTAAGCTGGCTCAGATACGACAACGATGGCATAACCACGCCTTAGGCACATCACAAGCCACACTAGGGTTTGCCGCATTCCTACAAAATCAACAAATAATCGGGTGTCATTAACTGCTTCCAAACTTAAGTAAAATGTTGAAATTGGCGGACAGACATCTGGAATATAAATGCCCCTTCTAACTCGCTTATGTTTGGAAAAGTACTTCCGCTTTGCATTTCTCATATTATATTCTAGAAGTAGTCTGCTAATAATTAATAAATTTAGATGAAATGTACAGTTTATTATATTTTGCTATAACTGATCTACCATTCAGGCACGCATTTATTTATGTCGGGATTTTATATATGATAAAATTAAGTTAGTCCAACTCTTGACATTTTTCTCCAGATTTGGACTGGTCCAGAAATCGTTCAATGTTATTAAAAACGTTACTGCCTGTTAATTTGGAAATGCGTTCGTCATTTACTCATCTAGTCTCAACAGATTTTGAGATAATTAATAATGAATATCTCAACCATGTTCATCAGTATTTTTGTCTTCATTCAGTACCCGAAAGGTCTATTTTGGAAGAGATTTGAGATACATTAAAATACATACAATCAAATAGCATTGAAGAATATATAAATGCAATTCTAAAACACTGTAAGCTAATCTGAAGGTTTTGGTAGGAAAATGGTAATAGGGTATTCATATATAGGGTATTAATTATTTTATTGCCAGGGGTAACATAGAAATTTCAGGGGAGACTGTGGACGAAGAAATGTAACGCAATTTAGAAGACTGACAAAGACGAGCAAAAAGATTGTGAGGCATTTGTTTCAGCAATCTCTTCTTTTTGAACGTCGAAGTTGGTCAATTCTTTAAATTGTGCTGCGCACTAAGAGAATTTCATGCGCTAAAGCGAGGCTCAGTCCTTGTGTTTCAACATAGAGTGATGGATTGATCGTCTCGTTTTCTTTTCTTACCCTGGTGGACAGTCAAGGCAACAGCAACAAAGAAAATGGCCAACTTAATGATAGAAAACATTATGATTCTGAAATAGAAAGAATAAAACATCAATCGACATTATTAAAAAAAGAGGGGATAATATTAGAAAAATCACAAAGGATTGACGCTCTGTAATCCCTCTGCTTTTGTCCCGTACTCGTGAGCTGTTTTTATCATGTCGTTCATCTACCAACTAGCCCAGCAATCCACCCTTTTATATAACAAACACTCTCGTTCTATTCTTTATGACACACATTTGAGGGAGCGCTACCTTGGTAAATTGTTAGCCTAAAACATATTTTTGCCCAGTGCGTGATTTTTTATAAGCAATGCACTGCAACATACTGGGTGTTTCAGTAAAGGCTTTCAAAAGTTCATAACAAGAGGGTGATTAAGAGAGAAAAAAAACTCATCCCGGGAATAAACTGCCAACGACTGTGGACGTTAAGTATTGCTAGAGAAAAACTAATTTGCTTAATATTTTTGTAAAATATACTAATTAACGTTTTTAATTCGTGAAAATAAGGATATGGTCCCTGTGGGAAACCCACTAAACCTACTTTAAATCCTCTAATCAATTAAAATGACGGCAAATATAAGAGGGGAGAAGCATTCTACGACTTTCATATTAAAAAGACTTAAAATGCCGCCTATGCATCATATTGCACGCGTTGCTATGTTTTCTGTTGTTTTTATTCCAGCGCATGTTCGCACCAGCCGTCCCGATCCACGGTAGACAAGGCGCGAAGCCATCACATCGCGTCCCTTGAAGCATGGAGAAAAGGCAGGAAAGTATGGCGCACGTGTCTTGCGTGTCTCGGTCACCAGGAAGCAGGACCGCTGGCTCAAAGATGCGCTCCCGTAGGAAACCGAAACCTAGAAACTCATCCGAACTTTGCGTTTTTTAGGTATAAATTGGAATGTTTTCCCTGCCCTATATCCTTTTAAAATTAGTTATTTTGATGGTTTTTATTGTGCTTTGCAGGTTTCTCATTACACCCATATGGTTATTTTAGCAAATCAAAAGTGAATTAGTAATTGTTTGTAAATTATTCTTTTTTTGGGATTCCTAAAATCTTCCGTGGCTGCCGGTCTATTCAGGGAAAAGGTTCCTCTTTCGTGAACCACCTTATTTTTAGAGATTACTGAAGAACTTCGCTGAAACACCATGTATATTTGTCGTTGGGACAAAGTAATAACATTGGAACATATTTGTCATGCATTTTTGGCGGCGCATATAACTTGACGAACTGTGTTACAAAAAATGTGTGCAATTTACAAAAAAAAATATTATGAGGCGCGTAATGTACTAGTGATTTATGTCAGTTCTATGATTCTTGAAACATACATTTTCATAATTCGCTTTTATAAAGAACAAAAAGAAAACCATGTCACATGTAGGCAACGCGAATTTTACACGGCGACGGCGACGGCGACGCCGCTCAAGACGCAAAATGGCGCCTAGGAGCTGCGCTCTAAAAATATCTAACTGTAAAAAAATAATATAAAACACAGATATACTACTGGAAGTAACCTATTGTAGATATTACGGTGAAATGTTAGATGGTTAAGTTAGATGTCAATATCCAGATGACATAGTCATTCAGCAGTCATACTTTCAATAAGAAAACTATTTTTGATGGTGAGGTACGAGCATGGCGGGGCATTCGAAATATCATACCCCCATCGTACAGAGTTCAAAGCCGAGTCAGCATACCTTTCCAAGAGCCAGAAGTACGAAGCTACAGAGCTACCTCGTTAAGCGGTGCTGAATCCAACGTATGTGGCGACTTTTGTACTTTCCCAGACGAAGAGGTCATTGGCCGCTGGCGTAAAAGCGGACCATTGAGGAGGTCTACTAAAGTGTTTCCCGCTTTTTGTGTGACACCTGTTTTGTTTGCACATGTACTAGTGAAACAGATTAGATAATCTAAAGAAACACACAGCAAAACGGAGTTTTTTTTATTGTGGGTTGTATATTTAGCCCATCTTTTATTTTACATGGCACCTCCGCAAACATAAAAACATAAAATATTAAATAACAAAGTAAAAAGATGGGAAAAACCAAGTGTGTACATGCATTCTACCATAGAAGGCAAACACGGAAATACTAGCAGGTACAGTGAGTAAAAGAAAAAAAAAGACGCAATACATATGTGGCGGATGGGAGATATGTGTACCTTACTGCGAGTATAATGACCCCGTACCTAGGGAAGGGACAACTGCTAAACTCTGGATAATTAATATCATTGGCGTTTACTACAAACACCGCACACAAAAAATGATCCCGTCGCGATTGTTATTTCTTTGACAACTGGGGTGTGGTCATTGTACTTCCTATGTTTTGTTTTGTTTATTTGAAATGTAAAGGACTCTTTTGAATTTACGCAGAAGGCTATTGACACAAACCATAAGATGTTAAAAAACACTCTAGTTTATGCAAAAAAAATCAATTTTATTTCTGGAATGAGGTGCCACAAAGTATTATTGAATTCACTAGGAGACAATATTGTTCTCTATTTTTTATTCAATATTTACCCCGCATTGACCGAGGGTGGTTTTGCAAGGGGCTACAGCAGACAGCTTGTTCCCTTTTTGAATAGTCTCGACAAAAAAGAATTAGCTGAAATTTTTCTTCTGGCACGATATTTTCTTATTTTAAAACAGTGGTCGGTTCAACTAAAAATATTGTTTTGTTCTTTTAGGTAAGTATCGTTGTTAATTCCCAGCCTGCAAGGAAATATTTGGAACACAAAGTTTAGTCTTGGTTTGCTTGGTCCAGCTGAGAGAAACTCCCGATTTAATTTCCTTTTCATATTAGTACAACCATCCTCGCGACCGTATCGTCCCACCACAAGACCAGTATGCATTTTTCTTCTGGTTTAGGTGGGAACCTATGTTTCCCTGCATAAAATGCAATGCCATGCCAGACATTAAAATCACGTCATCGATTTGAGAATTTTATGAAGAGTCATTCGACAATGATATACCAAAATATATGTATGTACATTCGATTTTGATAAAGTAGTTATTTACACAGTACAGTGTAAACAATTTTATTCTTACTCATGGTGAAGATTACATAGACACTCTGTTTTGGATTCAAATTCATCTTCTATTTACAACATAAGTTTTGAGCACGTATCATGTCAGTTTGTATTGGGCTTTATCTTTTTCACTCGAAAAATACCTATACAAAAAATTGTCTGCAAACAGCATTATACAAGATTATATTTCACTTGAAATGTAATTAATATAAAATAAAAACAAAAGTGGTTCCCAGACGGAGCCGTTGGGTACCCCAGATGTCACATCAACGTAATCAGACTGCTTGCCGTTCAAGAACACACACTGAAGCTGTTGTGATAAATAATTATCTATCCATCTTACAACAGTTGGAACTAAATAACAAAGTTTGGTTTCTGATGAAGAGGCCAGTGCGAGACCGTATCGAATGTTTTACGAAACAACAAAAAATATAGTCCGTTTGTCTACCTGCGTACCTTCCGGATTCGTATTTGTGAAAAAAATTAACAAGCTGTGTTGTACAATACAATTCCTTACAAATGCCGTGTTGTTCAATTATAAACAATTGTTTTGACGTTTATATGACACCATATCTCTCTATATAAGATATGTTCACTGACATTGCCTGAAATGGACTTTACTGAAATTTGTCTGTAGTTTGAGACGTCCTTCTTTGACCCGCCTTTGCGGATACGCACAAAGTGATCAACCTTCCAGTCATCGGCCTGGGCGCCTCTAGACAAGCACTTGATATAGATTAAATAGGGATAGGACAAAATAAACTTAGCATATAGCTTTAGAACGTGTGGTAAGATGACATCAGGCCAACTAGCTTTAGTGTCATCGATGGAGTTTAGTATTGCTTCAATGCGACGTACACTAAATTATATTGGTTGTATTTTGGAAACATCACCAGCGCAGAACGGACCATTTGGGAAAGAAAGCGGAGTGAAAGTAGTTATTTAAAAGTTTAGGAGCATGAACAGGAGACGACGAAGTGGGCAACGGGGTCACACGCGGGAAGAACCCACCATGAAGAACCCGCCAAACACCTGGTGCTGAAACCCGGGATGTAGGAGACGCCCGACAAAAACAGTGACAGATCCCCCTCTGACAGACACGGAGCCCGGATAAGCAACAACTTCAGAGAATGAATCGTCTGCGGAGGAAACGAACCGTCATCCGGTCAGCGGTGACCAGAGCCACCAACGAGTTGCGAGCTTTACTGGATTCCTCGGATGCAACCGCGGGTGAGCTAACAGCAAACTTGAATATCCTCGAACTGAAGGCAGCAGCATTGAAGGCAGTTCAGATTGAATATGGGGTTGATATTGATCACCTTGAAGAAGCGATGGAAAACGTAGAGGCTTATCAAGTGTCGGTCTGCCGTTTACGAACAAGAGCCATGGTCAAGCTGGATGCCCTGCACACGCCTTACATCTTATCGAATGCCATGGAACGATTACAGGATCGGGACCAAGGCAATCCAAGGTCAAGAACGACAACAATAAAACTTCCAAGATTACAGATCCAAAAGTTTGAACGACAGATTCATAACTGGAAACCTTACTGGGATCAATTTGAAGGGTCTATACACAAGAACCCCGACCTTTCTTCAATCGATAAATTTAGATATTTGACGAGCTATCTATTCCGAAAGGCAGAAGACAGCATACGGCGATAGTCTATTACGAAGAACAACTATAACACCTCTGTGGATCTCTTTAAAAAAAACAGCTTCGGC
>JABSTQ010004429.1:0-25974 GCA_013358835.2 Ixodes persulcatus | reverse complement strand
GTGACACCGAGGTCCTCCCGAGGTCCTCCCGAAGTCCTCCCGAAGGAATCCGAGGTCCTCCCGACGTCCTCCGAAAGAACCCGAGGTCCTCCCGAGGTCCTTCCGAAGGAACCCGAGGTCCTTCCGAGGTCTCCCGAAGGAACCCGAAGTCCTCCCTAAGGAACCCGAGGTCCTCCCGATGTCCTCCCGAAGGACCTCGGGTTCCTTCGGGAGGACCTCAGGTTTCTTCGGGAAAATTTACCCATAATGCACCCGCGCGGTTACGCCGACGGCGACGGCGACGGCGACGGCGACGGCGACTGCCGCTCAAGCCGGAAACGGGCGCCTAAGAGCTGCGCTCTAAAATGTGTTAACAATATACACTTCATAGAAGAATGTGTTAACGACAAGAACAAAATTTAATGCTATGGTTTGTCCAGAAAGTTCTACTGATCCTTGCAATGGTGAGTTTCAGTGGGTCATCATGGCTGCGAAGAATAAAAAACATTCGACGCGCATCATGGGCTGCACATGTCCGGGTTCAGTTGTATGTAAATCACCAAGACGGCAAATCCGTCGTTAGACCATCTCCGGAATCACCGCATACTGATAGAAGTAGAATAGTCCAGGCAGGACAGCGTAGTCCCAAAATGTTCTGTTGAAAGCGATCGTCTCTACGCTGACAGAGTCAACCACAGATCCATTGTTCGTCCAAATGACGGAGTCGGCCCACGGAAATCCAGCGACAGCCAACTGCCCTTGCACTTGGTAATAATGAGCGCTATCGCGCTTCAGCGTCACTTCACCCTCAAGAATGTATGCATAAAACGTTTTGTCCAGCGCTGCAGCCTTTGGTGTTTGCCCTTTCTTAGAAAAAGGGCACTTCACCTCTAACACTCCAACTTCTTCACCGTCATACACAATGAGAACTGGTGATGCTCCAATTCAAGGGTACTCGTGGTAGACATGCAGTCTGGTCTCTTCCACACGCACCTCCATGTCGTAGTATGTCATTAGCTCCAGGTGCTGCGGACAGCCTTGCCTTCGTTTTCTCTGCCATAGAGGCGCGGATCCCCAGGCTTGAGTTTTACATTCTGTGGATACAAGATATCCCGAACCAGACTTTCTGGTTGCTGGCAGTGAACCAAGCCAGGCTCCTTGCTTTTTATAACGTCAACATAATGCTTCACATCGTCCAGACATCTGCCTGAAGGAGCTGATACCGACAGCAACTGGCGCTTCACCTTCACTTCTATCTTCTTGTGGACAACATGCTTCTTGAATATGAGGTCCTTCAACGGAGCTGGGCAGGCTGGTTTGGCATCTGCATATAAAGTAGTTTCACACTTTCAAAGTCTGAAACATAGGTTTCATTTTTTTTACCGAAAAAAATTAGAACTTTTGATGGCCTGGCAATATTCAGCATTAACAAAATGCTCCTGTTGTAGGTGGTAATAAAATATTATTATAATATTAAAATTAAGAGTGAGCTGTGTTCCCAAATTCATTGGAAATTTAAAATAAACATGGTTCCAAGAGACAAAGTTGAACTGAATTTTAATACGTGTAAAATAAGAAATCTTTTTCAGAAAACCTTTTTCGTATTTAACAAGCCTTTCAAATAATTTTTTTTTTGTCTCTTGCAGAGTATGTAAATCCCATACAGTTATCGCTGCAAAAAAAAGCAAAAGAGGCTTTTCTATTTATTTTTACTTTGCCACATTTATTTAGACTGCAGCTTCAAAAGTAGAAGTGTTACATTTGGAATCCAGTAGTGAGCATGGCTGTAGGAAAATAGGGTGATGGGATACGCAGAACTGCAAGGATTTGGAAGGTAATTTTTTTGTTGATATCTTCTTTTAGGGATTTCACGTATTTTGGGAAGGCACATTCTACAGACATCTAGATCCCGTGCTGGACGGCTGCTCAATGTCGGCAAAAGACGAAAAGGAACGCCGCTACATGCTGCCAGGTTTCGCTGGGCCTGTAAAACGTTTTATATTCGGCGTCATAATCGCGATTTTCACACATATTAAAACGTACAACCTCCATTAAAAACAAACAAAAAAGAAAGACCTACCTTGCAACACAATCGCAGTGCGCCTTGACAACGGCGCTGTTTTGGTTTAGAGCGACGAGCTGCTTGTAGACACCGGACTTCATTGAGGGCACGCAGGTTGTCCGCGTTGCGAGAATCCGGAAAAAACATTGTAGCACGTTCGCACAACAATGGTTATCCGTACTTAAAAGAAACAAAAAGCGGGGAATTTTACAACTCAGCTGTTAAGGGCTAGCTTCCCCAGCATCGTGTCCGTGGACAAACAAATGTCGACACTCCAGACAACTACTGCCATCTATGAGCGACGGCGGCAACTAGACGACAGGCTTGCCGGTTGTCTGGTTGCCGACGTCCGCTCATACGGCGGCAACCTTTCCAGTCTTTCTACTCTGGTTTTTACAAGAGTGGAAAGGCTGAATTTCTCTAGGAGTCGTCCTAAATGTCGTCCTCGAGGTCGTCCTAGAAGTCGTCCTTGAGGTCGTCCTAGACGTCATCCTCTAGGCGTCGTCCGTGAGGTCGTCCAAGCAGTCGTCCTAGAGGACGTCCATGCAGTCGTCCTTGAGGCGGTCCTAGATGTCGTTCTCTAGGCATTGTGCTACACGTCGTAAAGATAACAGCTTTGCTGGTCCTCCATCTTTAGGTGAAGTGGCAGGGCTCTACATGTTTTAGAGCGCAGCACTTAGGCGCCCTTTTCCGGCTTGAGCGTCGTCGTCGGCGTCGCCGTCGGTGTCGGTGTAACCACGCGTTGCATTAAGGGACGTTTCCCATAATAACTTCACACGTGACGTCATGTGTGATGTTACTAGGGTTACAATCACGAGGGTTACAAGGGTCCCCCTCGCGAGGGTGACGAGGGTTAAACTCACGAGAGTCACGAGGGTTACACTGACGAGGATAACCAGGGTAAAGTCACGACGTTACCCTCCTTAAGCCACACGTGACGTCACGTGTGACGTCATTAGAGAACACACGTGACGTATGACGTCTGACGTCACACGCCTGTAACATTGCTAATATTCCCGCTAAATTTAGCGAAAGGTTTTTCCGCTAACTTTGGTGGAAAATTTTCCCATTAAATTTACCCTCGTGACGTCACCTGTAACGATAGGTGTGACGTCGGACGTTACGTCACGTGTAACGCCACGAGGATTAAGACTTTCCCACTAAATTTAGTGGAAACATTTCTACTCTAAATTTAGCGTGGAAGGAAGACGTGCATAAACTCCCCTCCGTACCCTCCCCTCCTTCTCCTCAAGAGCTGCGCTCTAATTCGGCGTAACAAAAAATTGTAAACTTCTTACATTTTTTATGTGCATTTATAGACGCTTTACAGCAGCTGTGCATGGGCGCCGCCATAACTGACCTTCAGTTTTTGTTCCCTCTTATTCCGTTCGCTTGACTTCATCATTTCCACAGCAGGACAGGTTATTGCCATTTTAAGAGTTACTGTGTCCTTCCCCCCAACATAGGCCATTGTGGAGACTCGTCAACGCCCGCTTCAGTGGCTCGGCATCTCGGTAAGACAAGAGAAGGGCGGCTATGGCGGCTCAATCTGGCGGGTGTGTAAAGCGTCTATAGAGAACTGAAGCACCTCGATAAAATGCACGCTTCACGTTGCCTTCCATTACAGGAAGCCATTGTTGTGCAAATGTGCGAGGCATGTCCCACGAGCGAGTTCTCCGCCGCCACTTGCTTCCAAAGGCCGCATGAGGCACTGACCTCAGTCGCGCATTTGACGCTGCTCGTGAGGCAAACAGAAACACGTCGAGGTACTCTACCCTATACGCCTCGCAAGTGGGCTCATTTTCGTCTTCTGCGCATGAGAAAGGAAGTAGCGGTGACGTCAGAATGCCGAGCCCTGATTGGCTGATCGCGACCCCCTATCTGAGCGTCGTCTGCTCCTTTGCAACGTCGTCGGCTCGCAACGTCGTCTGCCTCTCTCTTACCTTTCCTGCGACTTTCGGAAGCGCAGGTCGTTACGAGCGAGCTCGACTTCGCCTTTCAGAGAGGGCAGACGAAATAACTCGAGCGCTACGTTGTTTTTGTCTAACAACTAGCAGACGCGCATCAAGGAGGGAAGTCAAAGGACTCACTGGCGAGGTGTCCCGATGCGCCGAGGTTTGTCTGCTATGAAGCGAGAGTGTCCGCAAGTTCCCCCCCAAATACTTTTTCCCTCCTTGCGTGTGCGGCGAGACTCCTCACTCTTTAACGGCGTCGGCGGGTTGGCGCAGTAAACGTCGTCTGCTTTACGTCGGCTAGTCAAAGCGATGGCTGCTTTACCTTTCCTGCGTCTGTCGGAGATTCACCGCTTTTTCACCGGCGAGAGTCACCGCTGCCTCGGAAAACAAGGAGATGACAAGAGGAAGAGATTGACCTCTTAATCTAAAATTGAGGTCAGCGATCAAAGTATAATACGGGAAGGGTTCACAAGGGTCGTGCGGGCATATTCCATTCAGCACGCCAGCCGGTCGTGGGCAGACGGTCTTGGCCAAGGACCGTCGGAGCACCGCTGCACCGCTGCTAGGCCTATCTGCCGAGCTCGCTTGGACGGGGTCAGTGGTGGAGTCGTGGCCGTTGGAGCATTTCCCGGGTGTTTGTGGATCCAGCGTTCTTGTTCGTCGTGGTTTATTTCAAGTACTTTTTACTTTTTTTCTTGCTGCTCTTAGTCGGGACGCGTGAGAAGAGCACGTACAAAAATAAAAGTCCGTTGGTCGTCACGACCAAGTAACTGAGCGACGCTGTCGGCCATGCTGAGTTGATCGTAAGAAGTTCGTAAGACAGCTTCGGAGCTGTCGTAGGATTCCGTCGTAACCTGCGCAAAACTTACGATAATTTCGTTTCGTGAATACGAAATCGTTCTCACGTTTTGTCTCACGCACATTTTTGGCGTAAGATCGTTTCGTGAATGTGGCCTCTGCACTTTCGAAAGTCGCACGAAAGGTAAGAGAGAGGCAGATGACGTTGCGAGCAGACGACGCTCAGATAGGGGGTTGCGATCAGCCAATCAGGGATCGGGGTTCTGACGTCACCGCTACCCCCTGCGCAAGAAGCAGACGAACTTGCCCTCCGCATAGACAATGGACCTTTTTCACATACCGACGGCACCAGGCGGTGTTTGCACGAACTAAAAATCGAGGAAGTGACCTACCTGCGCTACCAATCGATAATGGGAGCTACGCTACCAGTTTCTTCGCTCTCCGAGCAGCGGCGCGTGCCCAACGCGACTCTAAAGAGGGGGATCTGTGGCGTCCACCCAAACGTCATGTTTTTCTTTCCGTCCACTTTCTTTTTTGTGTAACACAATTATATATATGTTGCAATTACGTGTTCTACTCGCTGATCCACAGCCTCCTTCCGAATTTCCTCGATTTCTAGTGCCGACTTCCGCCGCTTGGCATCGAGTGCTCGCGCGTGCGCAGAACGCTTCTCGGAAAAGGTCCATTGCAAGCATGTCGCATCACTGCATGGTGCCTCATCTGTGCAAGCATGTGCAGCGTGCGCGTGATGTAGCATTGGCAAGCTAGTTAATGCACGCACTTTCCACCACGAGCAGAGACGTGGTGGCGGCCGGATGCCCTGCTTGCCGTCGTCTATTAGCAGCAATATGTTTCGGTGGCGCCCTCGTTTGGTTACCTTTCGTGACGTCATTACCTTGTGAACAACAAGTTCAATGGTGTTTGCAATGAGCAGGCGGAAGCCTGAAATCATAGCGCTCTCAAAGAAACACTGCCAACACCGTCAATATTGAAGTTCTTACATTCCTCTTATATCCGTCGATGAGACATCCTTTGCTGACGTCATAGTCAGCATTCGGCAACGTTATTAGATTACCTCAGTTGTGGAACTCCCGCGGAGGGGGGTACCCCCCCTCACTCACCTCAATCCGCCTAGAGTCGTTCGAAGCGCCATCTATATTTTCGTTTCATAACTGTGCATTCTAAAGAGCACAGCTGAAGCGCCAAATGGCGATCACAACGCCGCCATTTCTCCCGCAGCGGTCACTTGAGGAACTGCACGTGACATCTATTTTTGGCTTCAATCGGGTTACAGGGAGTTCCACCCCCGTCTCCCTTGCAGACGCGCCGCGAAATACCCCCACAGTTAAAATGCGCCTAGGTCGGGACGCGCTACCTGAACTCCCCGCTGAGGCATGGTTGTATAAAAACAATATTAATTGTGCTGCAAAACCTTGAAAACTAAAAATTTTAGAAAACATCACCCGCCCCCATTTTGTACTAATCTCCAATAAAAGTTACTACAAAAAGAGTTTTTTTCGTTGGTTTTTACGTTTCTAGTGACGTTGAAACGAACGTATCCCGATTCAGTTACCAAAGCAGCCGTCCGGCGGCGCGTCGAGCGAATCTGGGCGAGTCGTGGTGAGTGAGGGGGGGTACTGTTCGTGCATGCAGCGTCTATGAACAGTTCCGTAACTGAGTTAATCTAATAACGTTGGCATTCGGCCAATTGTGGTGGGCCGACAACAGCGACGCTTTTGATCGCTCACGTCGCCAATTAGCGGCGAGATGTTTCGGTGTCGCCCTCGTTCGGATTACCTTTCGGGACGTCATTACCTTGTGAACAACAAGTTCGATGGTGTTCGTAATGGGCATGGTGGAAGCCTGAAAGCATAGCGCTCTCAAAGCAACACTGTCAAAATTGAAGTTCTTACATTCCTCTTATTTCCGTCGATGAGACATCCTTTGCTGACGTCATAGTCAGCATTCGGCCAATTGTGGTGGGCCGACAACAGCGACGCTTTTGATCGCTCACGTCGCCAATTAGCGGCGAGATGTTTCGGTGTCGCCCTCGTTCGGATTACCTTTCGGGACGTCATTACCTTGTGAACAACAAGTTCGATGGTGTTCGTAATGGGCATGGTGGATGCCTGAAAGCATAGCGCTCTCAAAGCAACACTGTCAAAATTGAAGTTCTTACATTCCTCTTATTTCCGTCGATGAGACATCCTTTGCTGACGTCATAGTCAGCATTCGGCCAATTGTGGTGGGCCGACAACAGCGACGCTTTTGATCGCTCACGTCGCCAATTAGCGGCGAGATGTTTCGGTGTCGCCCTCGTTCGGATTACCTTTCGGGACGTCATTACCTTGTGAACAACAAGTTCGATGGTGTTCGTAATGGGCATGGTGGAAGCCTGAAAGCATAGCGCTCTCAAAGCAACACTGTCAAAATTGAAGTTCTTACATTCCTCTTATTTCCGTCGATGAGACATCCTTTGCTGACGTCATAGTCAGCATTCGGCCAATTGTGGTGGGCCGACAACAGCGACGCTTTTGATCGCTCACGTCGCCAATTAGCGGCGAGATGTTTCGGTGTCGCCCTCGTTCGGATTACCTTTCGGGACGTCATTACCTTGTGAACAACAAGTTCGATGGTGTTCGTAATGGGCATCGTGGAAGCCTGAAAGCATAGCGGTCTCAAAGCAACACTGTCAAAATTGAAGTTCTTACATTCCTCTTATTTCCGTCGATGAGACATCCTTTGCTGACGTCATAGTCAGCATTCGGCCAATTGTGGTGGGCCGACAACAGCGACGCTTTTGATCGCTCACGTCGCCAATTAGCGGCGAGATGTTTCGGTGTCGCCCTCGTTCGGATTACCTTTCGGGACGTCATTACCTTGTGAACAACAAGTTCGATGGTGTTCGTAATGGGCATCGTGGAAGCCTGAAAGCATAGCGGTCTCAAAGCAACACTGTCAAAATTGAAGTTCTTACATTCCTCTTATTTCCGTCGATGAGACATCCTTTGCTGACGTCATAGTCAGCATTCGGCCAATTGTGGTGGGCCGACAACAGCGACGCTTTTGATCGCTCACGTCGCCAATTAGCGGCGAGATGTTTCGGTGTCGCCCTCGTTCGGATTACCTTTCGGGACGTTATTACCTTGTGAACAACAAGTTCGATGGTGTTCGTAATGGGCATCGTGGAAGCCTGAAAGCATAGCGCTCTCAAAGCAACACTGTCAAAATTGAAGTTCTTACATTCCTCTTATTTCCGTCGATGAGACATCCTTTGCTGACGTCATAGTAAGATATCGGCCAATTGTGGTGGGCCGACCACAGCCACGCTTTCGATCGCTCACGTCGTCAATAGGGGGCATTCACTGGACGCCATATTTGAGGGTGATGTTTAGGGTGCATGCTCAGAACGAGCTTACATTAAAAGCCTGCTATGACCGGCAATCTTGATTGTGTGGAATGCACGTTGCAAAAGAACTGTGGAAGCTCGCCGTCTGCACGCGCTCAGCGGTCGCGCACAAAAATATGGCCACCAGTGAATACTCCCTATAAGGAGTATTCACTGGGCGCCATATCTGTGGGTGATGTCTAGAGCGCATGCTCTGAAGGAGCCCACATTAATAGGCTGCTAAGACCGGTAATTGTGATGGTGTTGAATGCAGGTTGTGAAAGAACCGGGGAAGCTATAGCCATCAGCACGCGCTCAGCAGTGGTGCACACAACTATGGCCGCCAGTGAATACTTCCTATAGACCTTTCCAATGTTTACAAAATCACAGTCCAGCGTGCGATCTTCACAGCCCAGCACGTGCGTGTTCGTCGCTTCGGAAAGCGAACAAAGCACGCGCAATACGCACGAACGCTCAAAATGGCACCGGCCACAAGCTCGGTTTTCGAAAGATCTATAGGTGGTATTCACTGGCGGTCATCGCTGAGCTCGCTGCTGCTGCGCATAGGCTGAGGGCAAACTTCCGCAATGTTTCCAACACGCACATCGCCCACCATCAAGATTGTATTCTTTTTGAGACCATAAGTAAAAACTCATACCGAGCATGCGCCTTGAGCTGTCACCTCAAATATGGCGTCCAGTGAAAGCAACCTAGATTCTGCGTCGACTATTTCGAGCTACATTGTCAAAGCTAGTGTAGCTTCCACTGTGCAGCCGTCCTGCGCTGCTGCGAGAGCACTTTGCTGAGACTGTTTCGCCTCATTTACATGCACTCGCGCAACTAGCTTTGGCAGTGTTGGAGCACTGTGGAAGCTGGGCTAGCTTTGACAACGTCACAGAAAATAGTTGAGGCATACTCGTCACCCTCCACCATGCACTGTCTGCGCGTGAACGCTCGAAGCTCACGAGGCACCTATAGACCAACTCAACTTGCTGACGTCATACGACCGCGGTGGCGCTGCTGTAGGTACTGCGCATGCGCTAACGCTTCATTCCTCCCAAATTTGGCTTCTGCGCATGCGCAGTGCCCACACCTGTTGTGGGCAAAGCGGGCGTGTTTGTAAACAGTGTGTTGGTTTATATATTGATCGAAGCCTGGAAGCTCGCACAGAAGGCGGGACAACTGAAAACGCTCCCTGTCCTTCTCGTACTGTCGTCGTCTATAGCCCACCGTAATGCTGTGCCGTCATTCGCTTTCAAGGGCCGCACAAGGCACCGATCCATGTGCATTGGCACGTTGGACGTCACATGTAACAAGACAAGCACAAATGCATCACGGGGTTTTAAGCCGCGGTGTCAGATGCAACAGACGCTGATTTCGCTGCAGACACGATCACACAATTATCGGCAGACCCGCCCCAAGTGGGTTCGTTGTATGCTTACTTCATGCATTTGCTTAAAGGGATACTGAACCAAAGAATTTAGTGTCCATAATAAGGGGCGCACGTTCTTTCCACGAGCCAGCAGCCGCCGGTGTGCGCGAGCACACGCAACGAAAATGACGTCAAAGGCCTCCATTCGCGCCTAACGCACGGTGAAATTCATGGGCTTCGGGCCAAAGGAGAATAAACACAGGCTTTTCATCTCTACAAGTGAAAGCTGCGTGCTTGTTAGACCAATTAATCGCTTACCTTTTACACCAGACACCACTGTGTAGATGAAAAACTTGTCTTTATTCTCCTTTGGCCCGAAGCCTATACATTTCACTGTCATCTTAACCGCAAATGGAGGTCTTTGACGTCATTTTCGTTGCGTGTGCTCGCGCACACCGGCGGCTGCTGGCTCGTGGAAAGAACGTGCGCCACTTATTATGGACACTAAATTCCTTGGTTCAGTATCCCTTTAAACCGTTTTTGTCTGACTGGTGTCACGTTCACATTTGTCATAGCTGGGTTGGGTGATACAAAAAAATTCACAGGGTCTCTTTTGTTATCCCTAAAGTCAATGGATCTGGTAAAGTAGCGCCATTGCCTTCCCACCTGCTAGTCGGACACAAACAAATACCAACATACCGACAAAAAAACCGCTCAGAGTGATTCCCTCATCGCTGTCGGTTGCCATGGTGATCGCCATTTCAGAGCCTTTCAAAGCTTCGAAGCTTCGAAAGGGTCGTCAAAACCAGTCGCCCCAAGATCGCTATGGAGCATCATCGTACTGAAAGCGTTCCTCGGCCAATATGAGCGTCTTCTGCACTGTGCTTGCAATAAACCTATCACTCATGCTTATTTCGCCAGATCTCTTACAATTATTTTGCTCTTTTCGCGTGTTTCAAGGCACTAAAATTATTTTTCAATGCCTCCAACCACTGACGCCGCGTTTGATGCCGTACATTTTCGTACCGACATCACACGCAATGTCAGTGCTTGGAGCCATTGAAAAATACTTTTACCTTCTTGAAACACGCAAGAAGAGCAACATAATTTTAAGAGATCTGGGGAAATAAGCATGAGTGATAGGTTTATTGCATTTACAGTGCCAAAGACGCTCATATTGGACGAGGAACGCTTTCAGTACGATGATGCTCTATAGCAATCTTTTTGCGACCCTGTCGAAGCTTCGAAGTTCTGAGAGAGTCCGAAATTGCGATCACTATGGCAACTGACATCGATGATCCAATCACCTTGAGAGGTTTTGTCGTCTGTATGTTGGTATTTGTTTGTGTCCGACTAGCATGTGGGAATGCAATGGCGCTACTTTCCCAGATCCACGGAATTTAGTCACCATCCCTAAGACCCTAAGATGACTTGACGGAGAAAGCCCAAGTGCCGATGTAAACGTAACAGCGAACCTCCGAAGACAGCGCGCTCTCTCACGACGCACTCTTGGCGCCGTTAATCTCACGGCATGTCGCAGGCCCGCTCTTCACCACTGCCCGAGCAAGAGTGTCCTCTCCCGGGGGGTTTGTGCCGCGCGCGCGCTTCCGCCGATTCTGGCACAAGTAACGCCATCTCGTGTTCCAGTGGCGAACAATGGGTTTTGGTACCTTTCGTGTCGCAGACGTGTTTTCGCTCAAGGACTTTGAAGGTCCAATGAATAATGAGACCACGGTGGAAGAATACATTTCTTCCACCGTGGATGAGACATATAAGGCTTTTGCCTTAATAAAGTAAATTGTTAGACATAAATACAATAGAGATATTATAGCCGGAAAAAAAAAGGAAACTAGTTTCACAAATCCCTTGAATTCTGGCGGATTCCAGTCGAGAAATAATGTGGGGTTTGTATTTTGCTCCATCCCATGTACGTCAAAATTCAACGCAACGGCCGTTACAAATAAAAATAAAACGGTAAGTAGTTTTATTTCCTCTTGAGGATGTTCTTGTTTAAGCAGCATGAGTGGATCGTCAAACGAGAAAGAAGCGCCTGTCAGACGAGGTGTGCAGTCTGAGTCTCCCTTTTGTATGATGTAGTCTGACCGCGGCTTTACCGAGAAAAAAAAAGCGGCTCAGTGAAGAAAAAGCAGGCTGACGCACGGAAAGAGAAACGAAAGAAGTGGCGTGTGAGAAAATCGCCAGGGGCAAAATCGGCGCGCGTGCTCTGAGCTTGACAAATGAGCGCCACAATGAATCTCAGCGCCTTCTTTCAACACCCTGCAGCATTTTCGCATTTGCGAGTTTTTCGTGCCAATAAAGGATTCTCTCAATGGGAAATAGAGTTCGATTTTTCCCGCGGCTGCTCGGTGCAGGGAGGCCGCAAATAACCTCTCGCAATTCCGCTGACGCGAGATCGCGCGGGTCTACGAATCGTATTTCAAGCGGTGCCAACAAAAAACAAAAAGGAAGAAAAAAGGTGTTTTGAGTTTTGTAGGTCGGTTAGTGGTTCCGGTAAGCTCTGGCAGCATCGTTGTTTTCCGCATATGGTGGCAACTGAAAGCTTGGAGTTCTTAAAGACGCACAGTCCGTTTCGCTCAATGTGAGCACAAGCAACTTAACGCGTCGTTTTGTATTAAAGGCCGACGTACAACCTCGGTATTCTGCAGGGAATATAATCCTTTTAACACTCTCCTCCCCTAATCTGCGAAAAGAGCCAAGTTGGGACAACCTAAAAAGTGGAGAGGATATTGGAAAGGAGCAGGAGGGCGAAAGGGGAAAGTGCGAAGTGTACGTCGGCCTTTAACACAAAACGTGTTTTATAAGCCGGATTCGATGAGAGAACTGTCGCGAAGAGCCGTCACGAACGACTATGAAATCACGTGACAATATTGCGTCATGTAACACTACAATGTCACGTGAGAGTGTAACGTCACATCGCACTATGACGTCGTGCGACGTCACAGTCACGTGACCTCGTGACGCCATGTTACGTCATGGCATGTGCCCAGCTTATTCGCAACACGCTTTGTGCTCCCCGATCTTTTAGTCGGTTGCAAGCTAAGAAAAAACCGGAAATGCCTCTCAGAGGAAAATGTAATCCTACGCCGAAAAACGCCAGCCAATCGTTTTCATGACGTCACGATTCCGTGGACCAATCGCGATCCTTTTGAAAAAAAAAAAGCTCAACATGGCTGCTGGCCTTAGCAACGCGACGCTAGTTTCTCGTGACAATTATTCTGCTTTTTTGCACCGTGTTTTACGTGCCCGAGGTTACGCCACGAAATCTTAATGGTATCGGCTTGCGTGTGCAGCAGTTTTTGCGCGACAATGTGAGCATCCAGCGACGCTATCGCCAACGAAAATTTCGAAGCGGGCGCGAGGCTTAGCACTGCTGAGCCTCGCACCCGCTTTATTATTCTCAATCGAAGGCGCTGGAAGACGGTATGTTAGACAGTATCTTGGACAGAAAATGAATTGGGAAGACGGTACATTGGACATGACTTTCTTTCTTTACTAAACAGCTATTTCGTTGACAAAACGTATTCTAACTTATTTAAACGTCCTGAATGAATTAAATAAATATTGTAGTAGTTTAAGACACCTTTACTGGAGGAAGAAAAAGCAACGTTGCCAGCGAACTACTTTCTCGACGGCGGAGGCAGTTCAGATGGGCGCAATGCGCTTGTGGGTGGAGCTAAAAGATTGTTCTCAGGTTGCATCCGACTATAGTTCGATCGAGATGGTGTAATGCTTTGCTTACCCGAGCTATTGAAATGTTTTCTGACAGAACTTGTGTAGGGTAGTTCGCATATTATTGGCCGATACGCAAACACACATTACCCCCAGATTTGCGGGCAATTGAGGGGAGCTGCTTTTGAACCGACTATTTCCGCACTTTGATCGCAGTTATCATATAACTCGACTAAACAATGCGGTGTTGTGTGAGTCGCCCAAAATAAATCCTGGAGAAAACGAAGCCCAATAACACGGTTTCCCAGCCAGCGACGGATATAAGCACGCACTTACGACGCCACCGCGGATCTCGACGACACAGCCATTCAGCGGCGCCCCCTAATATCCCCCATTCACTGAAATAACAAGCGCAACAACGTAATACAGAAAACTACGCGATAATAATAATCCGAATCTTCACCTCCGACACTGATCCTGGGTGTAGCGAGATGGCAAGGCGTTTCCTCCGCGCCGACACCGACGCTTGCATACCAGACGTCCTGTACACATAAGAAGATACGCTGATTTTCCCCTGTTGCCAGATAGGAAGCCTCATTCCCAACACGTCCGGTTCATTTGCGTGAGAGCTTGTTCGCTTCTTTTCTGCCATTCGGGGTCGGAAATAGGCGCGAACAAAACGTATACACTGTATTTTTTGCTCCCGGTCTTTATTTTTCGCCACGCAGTAATGTCCAAGTCGTTTGTGGCTCTATTTGTTCGCTCCTTGTTGCTCAAGCTTTCGCGTCTGCTCGTTGGGAACAGAAACTTTGTTTGTTGCGTCTGATCGTGAATAGTGAGACCGACTGTTTGCTTGCGGGCCAGCGCCGATTTCGAAACATGCGGGACGTTTGAGCCCCGTTATAATACGCTTCCTTTTATGCACCGCGGTTATATACTGAAAGAAAGCGAGGGAGAAACAAAGATTAGAACGCGCAGAACGTGAGAGCGCAGAACTCTGATTGGAAGGATTAGTGGGTACACTCTAAAACAAAATCTGGCCTCAAAATAACTTTTATAAAGCCTTTTTTACAATAAGTGCCTCGAGAGAGGGAAAGAAAGTAAGAGACACAACACTAAGCGCTTTTAACGGTTATTTGGGCTACGGGGTCAAACTTTTACACCCTATAAAAGCTCTTGTAAGCATCCCGGCCTAAAAGGATTTTTTTCTGAAAAACATATAAGGGGTTCTCTGAAGCTCATTTTTTGATGCGAAAGTGTTCCTCACCGCCCAGTTCCCTTTTCGGTTCGCCAGGGGTCGAAACTGCTTGAGGCGAAAGCGGTCTTTAAGGGCTCAGAGACTCCTTAGGGCGTCAAAAAACCTGTCAAGAAAAAGAAATATTTTTTTTAGACTGTAGGCGAATATACTTTTTGTCACACCAAGAAGAAATGAGTCTTTTCGCATTATTCATGCGCAGAGTGAAGTAGTTTTTGCATGATATGATTGTCGAGGAAAGAAAGAAAGCTTTTGGCGCTTGAATCATGTACGTCTTGATAAAAGAACATAAGCGCAATCTAAGATGCACCTACATCTATACATCTGAATTCAACAAACAAATGGTTTTATTAGTGACGTTCCACGTGGAGCCGAGTAAAGGCGTAAAGGCTAGAGCTGCCTTTGTTTTTGCTTACTGTTCAAACGCGTTTGAACGCCGAACCCCGGCATCTGGAGTTCGAACGTGCGACACTGCTCGAGCAGCGGACGACGCTCTTCTTTGCTTTGATTGGAGGGACAGAGTGGGCAGGGCCAAAGGCAGCTAGCCTTGGCGTCTCCCCCATATTCTTTTCAATCGGACCTCGGCGCTCTGGCGTCCCCGCGTTCCCTTGTCTCCTCCTCTCCCTCAGTGTCCCTCCGTAGAAGCCACTCTTACAATCGCCTTCTGCGTGCTGCCATCGGACGAAGCAACTGCAACGAGCAGACGACACCAATCAAACGGCGTCAAAAGCGCAAGTCATTCATCCTTCCCTCTAAGTTATTAGTTCATAGGCGAAAGAACAAGCACAGAAACGTGACGCACTCCCATTGGTGCGTTTTTGAAGCTGTATAATTGATCTCATTGGTTCGTAGTGTCGGCGGCGTCTGGATTTAAAGTGAGACAAAGTAGTTGTCGTAGCTTTAGTAGGTGCCATCTTTTCTTAGTTAGTTCTTTGCCATGCTATTATGGACAAGAACTAATAGGCTGACTATTTCTTTTTATTTTCTAAAGCATTTGACAAGATTACCATATGTTAGTAATGCTTAAACGTTCTTCATTAAACCAAGATACACATTTTTTACCCTGGCCGGAATGCTTTCTTATCAACCGCTCTCAATATGTAACCCTAAATGGCAATAATTCTTCCCTGACCGATGTGGTATCGGGGGTACACCGAGGTTCGGCTTTAAGCCTGCTTCTTTTTCTAATGTTCATTAATAATTACCAAGTTGTGCTTCTTCCTCCATGCATTTATACTCGGATGACTGCGTAATTTATCGGGAAGTTCATGATGATGACGATGAACGTATTTTGCAATCTGATTTAACTAATATTGCTCTTTGGTGCGAAAAATGGCAAATGGAACTAAGCCCTTACACACGCAAACTAGTTTGGGTTTCCCGGCAAGGCGCGCTCCATTCAGCATATACACTGACCGACGTTCCACTTGGATCCATAACCTCATACCGCTATCTAGGTTTTACAATATAATCGACTCTAACCTGGAAACCTCACATCTATATAAGAATCGCCAACACTAACCGCATGTTAGGAAACGCTAACATGCGGTTAGTGTTGTCCTAACCCCTAACACTCTTGTACGGTCAAAATTTGAATACGCATCCTTCATTCGGGATCCCGACCATGCCGTTCTTCATAAAGCTCTCGAACTAGTTCAAAATAACGCCGTTCGTTTCGTTCTTTCTAATTATTACTGAACAGCCAGCATATGATCATTGATGTCTAGTTTATTGTTACCCTGTTTGTCATTACATAAAACGTTTTTTTCGACTTTTCCTGTTTCATAAAGTGTATCATCATCACTGGTTACGATAGCATTTCGTTAGATTGCCTAAATATTACTTTTTCTGTTAGGCCATCCATCAGAATAAATTTGGATTGACACGTTGCCAAATGAACAGCTCTTTTTACTCATTTATCTCTCATGCATCAAACGACTGGAAACACTTTCCAGCAGATATCGGAACTATACCCGATTATTTTTTTTTCTTGCCAATCTATGTTTACATTTTTGTTGGATGAGCCCACAAAAGTCATTTGCTTGCATTTATTTTGTTCGTAGCAGAGGTTGCTTTCTGCGTTTGCCAATCAGATTGTATTTTTGATGCTTTTATTTCTCGCCGCATTTTTTTGCTTTGTAATTTATTTTTGTTTGCTTTACCCCTCCATACAATGCTTCGGCGATTGAAGCTATGTACAATAAATAAATAAATAAATAAATTAGTTTTACAGATATACACATCAGTTACATCGTTGCTGAGAAGAGGCTATGCACTGAGTCGTGTTTTTGGCATCATGCCCAGCAGTGGGCAAGGCTTGTAGGGCAAAGCGCACGTAGATGCTTCGCCCTTCAGAAAGGCAGTTGCTGACTAGGCGTAGTGCCTCGAAAGGCTGGTTTACACAGACCCGTTTTCTTACGTTACGTCGCGTAACGTTATGAAAAGTCACGGGAAATCTCTGCTTTGTATTAAACGTGGCTACCAATGCAAGGAGATAGCCTGGCACGCGACATTCTAAACACGAATGTTTCGGTGTCGACAAGCTAGGGCGGTGAGTTACCGTGGCAACCAACGACACAAGGCTCGCCGTAACATAACGTAAGGACTTGAGCTCGGTTCAACTTTTCACACTGCACCATTTTCTTACGTTACGTCTAAATCACCGAGACATTCGTGTCTCGAATATCGCGTGCCAGGCTATCTCCTTGAATTGGTAACCACGCTTAATACGAAGCACAGATTCCACGGTGACTTTTCGTAACGTAACGTAAAATAACGTAACAAGGCGGGTCTGTGTGAACCAGCCTGCAGCTGGTCCAATTGTCATTTCTGAAAGATTCCAACAGGCCTCGAAGTATATATAACATTACACTGCGAGGCAAACGAAATTGTCAGGATGATTCAATCTGCTGTCGGGTCGACTTGGATGCGTCGTTTATTCTAGAAGAAGAACGATTCATTATCTTTTATCATTGTAGTTGAGAACACAGTGAATATAATGCAAACCAAAATCAAGGTTATTAAGTACTTCATTGTTTTTCTTTCTTTCTGCCTTGTTTTTGTTTTCAAAACACAAAATTAACCATTCGATGTACAACACGTGATTATTTACGGTTCGTACATCGGGTGTTCTATTCATTCGCTTATAACTGTCAATGCCCAGAAAGGACAGCTTGTGTTTTCGAAATTCCCTCTCAATTTTGTTTATACTTCGGCGCTTGATGCACCTTATTCTCTCAAACGTAAGGGTGCTTCCTGTTTTTTTTTATCTTAACTCGTTTTCGGTTGTCACCCTTTCACACTTTTCTTCTACCCAATGAACGACGTGGAGCCCGTCCGGATGGGCCGGAGCGGGCTCTTGCGAACTCGCCATCTGCTCGTCACCTCTCCACTCCTTGCTGAGCGACCCAATTTGTCTTCCTCCAGAAACGCGAGTACAACCCGTACATATGCCCCTCATACCCTCTTTGCACTTAGGACGGACCACGACGGACGCTACAGACCATCTACACAGATCTGTCGCCGTGCCCGTGTCACGTGACAACAGGTCCCACGTTTCGATGCGCTCCTCTCGAAGGTCACGTGGTGCCCACAATGCACTGGGCTGGCTACCGATGGCTCTTATAGCAACCACTGCGGTATACATTGTAAGCTGAAACGGTGTATCCACCCGTCAGTCTTCTCTTCCAAACATCGCCACTTAAAAGACCCGGAGCGCTTCCTCGGATCTGCGACAGACGCGACGCTCCCAGTATCAGAGAAGCGATCCAAAGAAAGGTGGCCGTGCTTCGGCGCTGTTCTTTCGCTGCAACTCCAACCCGAACCAAAGTTGTTGCTTTTTTATACTACGCCTTACGGCGAACAACGGAGACCTCTACGCGCAATCGATGCGAACCAAAGGTTGCTGGAGTGTCACGTGACATTTAGGATGGGCGCAGCGGCGCCCGGAACGCTTAGTCACGTGATGCAACCACAGAGCTGGATTGGCTGGGTTGGCTCGTAGCGTCAACTGCGGTCCATCATGAGGCGAAACGGTGTTTAGTACCGTGTCTGTTTTCTGATATGTCCTCGTCACAACTGAAAGCAGTTGTATACGTTGTTTTTGTTTTCTTCTCGAGACATCTCCCTCGGGGTTATCTTTCATACCGGATCTCCTACAAAAAAAAAAAAAAAAAAAAAAAATAAATAAAAAACATGCCACCTTAAACGATAAAAAATGCGGATAAGATAGAGAGGCAACAAAAAAATATATAAACTTGAGTGAAGTGTGCGGAGGTGCTTCTTTTATGCGAGCTTTCTTTCAAAGGCCTCCACTCTTCGAGGTTCGCTTTGTACCTGGAAGCAATATGAAAGAATCTACGAAGAAAGATTCGTGCTCAGACGTCCTGGGTAATCAGTTTTTCTTCTGTAGAAGTTCGGGATACCATACGCCCACGCCGAGATACGTTTACAGCCTCTTCAATGTTTTGTTGTATGTTACATTGCTATTTCTGTCGTAAAATCTCGCAAAGAATAAAAGCGTTCTGACGTAGAACTGTCGGCGTCCGCGCTTGGAAGGAGGTGCAAAGTTGCGAGTCGATATCACGAAAACTTTGTCACGGAACTGACGTCTCTCTCGAGAATCAGTCAGGTGACGTCGGGTCACGTGACTTGAATTGATGTCAAGTGACCTCACATCACGTGATATATTGGTACACCAATTCAGCTTCCCCGATAAGTTTGGCAAGGAAATTGATGTCACGTGGCCTGGCCTCACGTCACTTACGCACAAATTTTGTTTCTCGTGGAAATGGAGCGTGCTGCTTAAGTTACGTGTTAGAGGAGAATGCCATAGAGGAAGAAATTTGACGAAACGTTTCTCCAAGGGAAAGAGAAACATGTTTTTGAGCCGGCCGCGCACGCCGAAGTCAAAGAAAGGGGGGGGGGGGTCATAATAAGGCAAGTAACCTTGAAGAGGGAATAAAGCGTGGCCGTTAGGGTGCCTACATGTTTCCGCTCCGCTTTAGGGTGGCGCCAACTTCTTGTTACCCTTTCTCAGATCCTCTCCCACCACCATTTTTTTTCCACTTCTTATTTCGCTAAACGTAAATAACGTTGAGTTTCTGTAGTCTCGACAGACCGGCAACACTGTGAGGCCACTTCCGTTTCCGTTCATAAGAGGAGTCGGAGGCTCAGCGGGATGGCGGTCGTCGTGGCTGTCGCTCTCTTTATTCGGGTGTTTCATATTTTGAAGTTGCGAGCAGGAAGTGTGCGTTGCTTTTATCGAAACTCGAGTTCCCGCGACAAAATGGAACGCAACAGACCGGCATTGAACGCCGAAACCTCGCTGTGGGAACGAGAGTGGTGAGCGCTCCCTAGCCCTAACGAGGATTAGCGGCGCAGTCCGAGCGCACGACCTGCGAGTGTGACAAAATGGTCGACGAAAACAGCGGAGGTTGCCATGGTAACGAGGTAGGCAACACTGGTTTGTCGGCGACAGGTATCACAAACGTTGTCGCCACCCTAAACAGCGGAGCGGCGGAAACATGTAGGCACCTTAGTGGCCGTCTTTACTTCAATGGAGCCTACGTTGGTCGAATTTCCGGACGCAGAAAGGAAACGTCGGCGTCGGAGGGACAAAGCGATGGGTACCATACTTGAGTTGTAATTCAATTACAGTAATTGAATTACTGTACTTTAATTACTTTCCTTGGTAATTTTTAATTGTAATTTATTACTTTCGGGTAAAAGGAATTGTATTTGTAATTTAATTACTTTATAACGTCAGTAATTGCAAAATGTCAGGCTCAATTACTATTACTTTTGCAAGACTTTGTGGGGCCGACGGAACCTCCCTGAAAGCTTCAGCGCGCGCACAAGCGGCCTAGCGCTCAGTGATACACTCGCACACATAGACACGCACACACATACACACACACCAAAAATAGTATTGCGTTGTTTGTTGTTTTGTTGCTTACACTGCGGGCAGAGAGGCAATCCTCTTTGGAGTCTACTTCAACGGCGCCGTGTGGCGCCGTCAGCGGTGCGAGCAGAAAACAATAGCATAAACATGCCAAATATTGAGAAAAAAAATTGAGCTTCAGTTTTAGCCGTGCTTGGGAATTTTAATTGTCTATAAAATTTTTTTTTGTTTCTTTTTTTAGTTTTATATGTTCCTCTTCCAGTACTGCCGCATAGTTGTATCTTTGTATTATTTTCAAGTTTGTTTCCTGTTGGTTTTACTTCGGATATTATTTGCATAAACATTTTGGAGCCTGACCTCGCATCTTTGAATATTGTCACCAATGATTCGGAAGCCCCGATTCGGTTCTTATACATTTCTGAGCCATTATAATTTCAACTCAATGTAAATAATTTACAATATCATGATGTTTGTATGTGAATGCGGTCGTATTAGCGCGTGTAGATTTTAGTTTTATATTAATACTTGTAAAATATTCATATATGACTAATTTTCGCATTTTTATTTGCCGGGCCGACAAAAGTCTGTCAACCCAATTTTTTTCTTTAGTGGTCTGGCGTCTTCCAGCATAGGAACTAATTTATTATATTTATTAAAAATATAAGAACGTAGTACTTCATTGCCCGAAACTGTCAAGTTCTATCATGAATTTAACAAAATTCATAAAACGAAAGTACAATACGTGTTTATGCAGCGATGCTTAAGCCTCCTCAAACATTAGGGCAAGGAATGAACAAATACATTGCATTCTATACAACTCGTTTAAAGTTATATGGCCCGAGTCGGGTCGCTCTCAGAAGTAAGTAGTTGTAAAGTAATTACATTACTTTTTAAAACTAATTTGTATTTGTAATTAATTACTTTTCACGTGGTCGTAATTGTAATTGCAGTTAAACTACTTTTGAAGAAAAGCAATTGTAATTAAATTACATTTTAAAAGTAATTTACCCATGTATGATGGGTACCCAATGTTTTGCGGCCAATGGCGGATGGCGAAGACTTTAATAATCTCGCGGCCGTATCTCGACTTATCTGTTTCAACAGTGGTAGTCGTCACTTTGAATGTGATTCGAGACAGACAAGAAATCAAAACGTGTTTCCGTGATCCCTCCCGATCCAAGAAATCGAAAGCACGCGGCTGGGTGTTGTGGAGTAAACGGGCTTTCAAACACGTGATGAAAGGAAACAATCTACTGAGGCTTCACCACACTAATGAACGTTCAGGAAAACTTAAGAAATATTCGGAACTTCGTCAAATTACATTGTTCGCCACCGCGCCGACAACACGTCTCCGCGAAAGCCGCCAGAGACGCGGATAGGAGCAAAGCGACCAGTTCCGGCTGGTTCCCGGTTTTCCTGCTTGGTACCGTCCGTTTCGCTGGCGTCGCTAATAAGGCCAATACAAATAACTACCTCATAAGCTCGTTGTGTTAAATAGTTTGTCAGCGAGAGTAAAACAACTACTCTGTGGCGACTTGACTTTATCTAATATTCGCCCTCATTTCCGAAATAAAACTGATGCACCACCGATTACCACTAGTGAAATGCGTACCAGTTTAAATAAAATCACTATAGGGGATTAAACGGCATCATGAAAGATTATGTAAAAATACTTGTACATCACTTTGAAAAGACTTTGTATTTAGAGTACTTCTTCAAGTACATCGCACCAGGTGTACTTCCTACTTCACTCTAAGTACATAACCTCTCATTTACTTTGTACTTTACTTTAAGTACTTTTTAGATGTACTTAACGCAGTACTGTAAACAAGCAAACACTCTCTGCAAAGTTAAGCTCAGGCAGTGCTAAACCTTAAAGTAGAAATTAGACATTCGCGGTACATCATTTACCAGAAAACAGAAAAAGTACAAAACTATTAGGCACGCAGAAGCAGCACCAGCTATTAAAGCATTTCTGTAAAAACGCCAGCCGTTTTATATTTGTCTAGCCGAGTTTCGCTAACGTATCAAAACTTACGTACTTTCTTTTTACTATAAAAAAGTATAAAAGTAACTTCAAAAGTAATTCGCTACTTTTTTGCGGTAGTTAGTTATTTATTCAATTACTTTATATTTGAGTAATTTCTACTCTACTCAAACTACTTTTGAGGCCAATGCTCGGTAGTTTAACTTAACTACATTTTTTAGTAACTTGTGCATGTCTCATACAGACATTGGTGGCAGAAGCGCGACAACTTACTTTAAAGTTTTAATCCCTCCTTTTAATACATATAAATTAAACGAAAGGGCATTTCTCCCGCTCTTAAGAATCCCGACCTTGTTCGTAAGGTCTTAAGATAGTAAATGCATCATAATAAAAGTATTTCAGAAATTAAAAAATCCGGTTACACTAGCTGCAAGGGTTCACGCGTTAGAAGAAATATAAATAATCTCGCTATCGAAAATGAACAAAGATTTTATTTTGAACAGAACTCAAAACAAATGTCAAAACACGCGGTTTGATCAAGACGGAAGACAATAATAGATATGTTTAAATATCATTCAGGTTTCTTGGTTTTCGTTTTTGTTTTTAATCGCATGTGACATTAAAACAAAAACGAAAGACACCTACACTCCCTTAAAGTCTGACCTAGCTTTCTAGTACGTGACATTTTGTTTAAAAACTAATAAAATTCCTACATGCAAAACTGTCGCGGATTTTGTTAAAATGTGTTATTTATGAATCTACAGAATTTGAACACAGTTAATCGCAACTTCAAGTCATCTAGTTATATTTGGTAACCAGTCATTCATTATCAGTGCGTAACAAAACATGTCCGTAATGACTAATTACATAGACACGCTCTTATTGGTATTTCGTAAAACCTAAAAGAAAAAAAAGTGCATTGTCTTTTATTTTTAGATATTGGTCACATCTTTGCGTAGAAATGTGAATATTACCTGTGACCTTATTAACGCATATAGTTCGGGCCTCCGAAACGCCTGCGTTAATAAGATATGTAATGACATTTATGTTTCGTTTATGATAAATAAGTATATTTTATTCACCTTCTTTAAATAGAAAAACGATGTGAACGGAGGGTCACTTATGACGGCAATTGCGGCCCTCGTGGAGTGGGGTGGCAATTCTTGTCCCTTTTGACTTATAGTTTACGTGCATAATTAGTGTTCTCAATGCTCTCAGTTTTAAGTTGGCCGTAAAGTATAGATACACTTAAATTACATGTACGACTTTGGGTGTGTTAGCACAACGTCCACGGGTATAGAACACGCTTTGGTTATTCAAATCAATCGTGAGATTAATTTTGTGGCATTTTATTTCGATACCAATCAATTTATATGTGAGTAGCATATATAACAGCAATAGTAATCGTCTTTTGTAGCAGCTGACAGCTTCAGTTTTATATTTTCAAATTTAAAAAGGAGGCTTTAGCTTATGCAACTAGAACAAATTGGACACGAACAGAGAACGAGGAAGTACCGGTCGTATTTTCAAGAACATTAAAGCAACAATCTCTCGTGCTTCTTTTTATGTCATTAATTACAGCTTAGAGAATTCTCTCTTTGGTCTTTCATCGTAAACGTCATCTTTCGAAACAAATCCGACTAATGAGTTTATCTCTCGTCATGTTATTTTCTTTTCTTTCGAACCGACGCGTATCTGACAATATTCTGGAGATCATTGTCCCCCCAATAATTAGTCTTTATTTTCTTTGTCTCGGCGTGATCATTATTCATACGTTAGCACGGAGCACGCTAATTAATGTTGTTCGATCTAATTTTAGGCGGAAAACGGAAATGATCTATCTTAATCAGACATAGTGCAAAGGAAGATTTGATCGTGTTTAGAACGCTATCAACATGCATAGCGTTTTATTTATTTATTTTTGTAATTTAAAGAGTCATCACACTGGCGGTGAACTGCGTTACCTTGATATGTATTCTTTAAATAAAAACTAAAAAAAAACAATCTATCGTTCAAATATAGTTTGAGATACTGACAAAAAAACTTGCAGAAAATTACGAGCGAACCTCACCTCCAAAGTACTTTGTATGCGTGAAGTACAGTATTTAACGAGCGATAGTTTAAACGTTTACGAAAGGCACTATTAACTATATAGCAGGGTCCATGTGAAACGCTTTATTTAGATGATCGTTTGCCCGGTAAGGTAAGGCCGCAAAGCCGCTGTCAGACAGCGACAACATCATACGAAAAACGGTCTGCGAACACTGGGCATGTTCCTTTCTTGTACGACGGTGCCATTGGTCACACAAGAACTGCGTGCAGACATGTACGAAACATGTATGAAGTAAGCATGATTTGAACATGCTTCAGGCCAGTCCGGAGAAACTTTTGACATCGTGGCTGTAGCAAAGACCGTGTCTTGTGTATGATGTTAGTTTCTGCAGTTTGACCACGCCTTTAGAGAGGTCTCAAACATTGTCTGAACTGGGTCGGCTTGCTAGAAGCAGCGTCTCAGCTGAGCGCATAAAAGAAAGCACTGCCGAAAGCTATCGAACAGGCCGAGTGGCACTTTAACTCGAGTCTGACGATGTCGTGAGGCCCCAGGCTTGGCTGGCTTTCTTTCACGCTGTCTAAGCTAAGGTTCTCTTTTTAACGAGTCGTCTTTGGTTCTTTGCTGTCAGACCTTTCGTTGGGGGTCCACGTGAAAATTGTGCCCCGAAACATTTTGGCTTCTCATCGAGGATTCCCAAATAGCGAGATCGGAAACAAAGCGGAAGGCGCGTTCTGGCCGCGAGAAGGTCATGGCGGACAGACCCCGAGGAAGCGCACCTTAATCTCGCTAAGCGGATCCCCCTTCTCCGACAACGCTGAATGGCGTGCGGGACGCTGATTGTCGCCGGCTTACAAAGGCTTAGGAGACAGGGACGCTGCTAGCTCCCTGGAAACCGGTGCTCCTCCACTTTCGTGGGTCGCGGCTCAATTGCAGTTTTTTTGCAAAAAAAAAATCTACTTGCGTTCTAACTGATTTGGCAACACTTAATGGATAGACACACGGCAGCCTACACACCAGGCTGGTAAATACTAAACCTTGCCGGAAATACAAGGGCTTTTTTTTAGGTTTCGATGAATTGACTAAAAAGAAGCTATTTCGCTGAAAATGGTTTAATATACACAAAATGGGAATACATATTCCAGCTAATTCTCTAAAAAAATTGGGGTATGTATGTTTACACAGCCTACACTCTAAGAAATGATTGCGCGTCTACTTATCACAAAATATTCAAAGAGTCAATCTCTGCGGTTTACGAAACCAGCTCAGCGAATGATGAGGCGGAACAACCGTTTATACCTCAAAATTATGTCTGCGCTGTGGCATTACGCAATGCAACCATGACGCTTTGCATTGAGTAATATGCCACAGCGCAGACTTCATTCTGAGGTCTAAACGGATGTTCGGCCTCATCGTTCGCTGAGCGGATTTCGCAGATCGCAGAGATTGGCGCTTTGAGTGTTTTGCGGGTATGTAGACGCGCAGACATTTCTTAGATTGTAGGACTTAGTTTGCCTCAACGGGCTACTTGTCACC